>VYZT01020515.1:17993-31288 GCA_013400735.1 Pomatostomus ruficeps
GGTGTCAGTGCAGGGCTGGGTGATCCCTGGATGTTGCTGGGGTGTCAGTGCAGGGCTGGGTGATCCCTGGATGTTGTTGGGGTGTCAGTGCAGGGCTGGGTGATCCCTGGATGTTGCTGGGGTGTCAGTGCAGGACCAGGGGTGGGTTTGGGTGATCCCTGTGCCCGGCTGTCCCACGGAGCGCCGTCTGTCGTTCCTGCAGGAGTACATGCAGTTCCGCACCGTGGGCACCAAGACCAAGATCTGCAAGCTGACGCTGCGCTGGCCCTGCCCCATGACCTTCGCTGCCAAGGGCCGGCGCAAGGTGGAGGCCGAGAACAAAGCAGCGGCTCTGGCCTGCCAGAAGCTGAAGGTGAGTGCCCCTGGCTCCTGCATCCCTGGGATGTGCCTGTGGATACGGGCTCCTTCCGCCTCACTCACCGGGTTTGAGCCTGACGGGGATTCCTGATCATTGACTTGCTTAATGAATTCATGCTTAATGAGCTAATGCTTAATAAACATGTATTTCCAAACCGTGGGATTCACAGCGTGCCAGAACCACAGCAGGGCACTCAACGAGAGGGTTTTGCAGTCACGACTGCTGCTCCTCTGATGGCTCTGAGACCTTGCAAGTGTCCTGCCGAGGCAGGGGTTGGTTCTGGTGTGTCTGGTTCTCCAGAGTTGAAGTGGGATCCTGTCTGGTCTCTTGCTGTGGCAGGAAAAGTGGGAATTGATGGATTTGGGATGGTGAGGAGTTGGCCTATCCAAACATGGGATCCAGGTGCTCTGTACGCCAGCCCGTGGTGCGAGCAGCCTCAGAGCTGATGGTGTTGTGTGCCTGTTCCCCGCAGAGCCTTGGCTTGGTGGACAAGAACAACAACCCCCTGAGCCATGCCATGTACAACATGACTTCCCTGCGGGAGCTGGGGGAGAACCAGAGGAAGCCCTGCCACATCAAAGTCCCCGAGGCCACCCTGCGCAAGATTGAGAACTACCTGAACCACGTAAGGCTCAGCCCCCCGAGATCCCCTCTGCCCAGTCCCATTTCACTTCAGGAACTGGATGTGTTTGAAAGCTTCCTGTCAAAACCTTGAGGGAATTCATGGTTTGATTGTTGTCACAAAATCTGATCAGTCTCTGCTGCCCTGTGGGGAAGGGAGACCCTTTGTGGGGAGTGGCCTCCCCTGTGGAAGACTCTGGGACTCTTAACGTTGAATCCAGAAGTTGTGACTGATTAAAAGTTCAGCAGCTTTTAATGCTGTGAACTTCTGGGCCAATGCTTTGATTTGTGTTCTAGACAATTCCTGACCTGTTGCTCCTTGTAGTTCTTCCTGTGGGATGTGAGAATTCTGTTTTTTCTTCTGCCAAGACAGAACATTTCTGGCTTAGCCACACGTTTGTGTTTTGCATAAGTTATGTGTCTGGGTGGTGGCGTCACTTGATAGTTTCCACAAGCTGTCTTTGAGGGGCTGAAGTTCCTGCTCCGTGCCTGCCAGTTCAGGCAGCGGCACAAATACCCCTCCTGAAACAGGGACTGCAGCAAGGAACACACACGGCGCTGCCCAGATCAGTTCTCACTTTAAGAAACCTCAGCTCAGAACATGACTGAGTTACCTCAGAGCTGAGGAGACCTTGGCAGAGCCAGACTGGCTGGGTCTGCTCCAGGCACTTGTGTGTCTCTGTCCTTCTCAGGACCGGTACTAACCTTGTGTCCTTGCCAACTCCCTCCCTGTCCCCCAGTACCCCGTGGACATCCGGGAGGCCAGGCCCCGCATTGCCGACGACATGATGAACCTGACCAAGGAATCCGGTGCCATCAGCGACGCCATCACGGGCAAGACCTACATCCCCATGCTGGAAGCCGAGGAAGTGCGCCTTAGCCAGAACCTCCTGGCCCTCTGGAAAAGGAGAGGGGCCTCCTGGCAGGAGAGCCACCCGCTGCCAGTGGACCCTCACAAGGACACCATCCTGTCAGCCATCGAGCAGAACCCCGTGGTGGTGATAGCGGGAGACACGGGCTGCGGGAAGACCACGAGGATCCCGCAGCTGCTGCTGGAACACTACATCCTGGAGGGCCGCGGCGCGCGCTGCAACGTGGTCATCACCCAGCCCCGGCGCATCAGCGCCATCTCGGTCGCCCAGCGCGTGGCGCAGGAGCTGGGGCCCAACATGAGGAAGAACGTGGGCTACCAGGTGCGGCTGGAGAGCAAGCCCCCCGCCCGGGGAGGGGCCCTGCTCTTCTGCACCGTGGGCATCCTGCTCAGGAAGCTGCAGGGCAACCCCAGCCTGGAGGGCGTCAGCCACGTCGTGGTGGACGAGGTGCACGAGCGGGACGTGAACACGGATTTCCTGCTCATCCTGCTCAAAGGCATCCAGAAGCTGAACCCTGACCTGCGCCTGGTGCTCATGAGCGCCACGGGGGACAACCAGCGCTTCTCCCACTACTTCGGGGATTGCCCTGTGGTCAAGGTGCCGGGCTTCATGTACCCGGTGAAGGAGTACTACCTGGAGGAGATCCTGGCCAAGCTGGGCCGGCACCGGCACCGGCACTATGAGATCAAGGTGGGTGCATGGCGCGGGGGCAGCTGTCCCCGGGGTGGGGCACTGGCGTCTGTCCTGTCTGCAGGGGGAGGCTTTGGGCCTGGAACTGCTCCTCCCTCCCTGTGCCTGTTGGACCCCGTTTGCTTTGCTTTAATTCCATGTCAGTCCTCGTGAGGTGAAGTCAGCTTAGTAGAACCCCAGAGTATTTTGATTAAATTTTGCATAAAGATGACCTCGCACTGGGGTCAAGTTGCTTTTGTCTCCCTTCAGCGGGAAGTTTGATGTGTGAGTAGGCTGAGAGTCACTGTGTGTACACAGACACAGAGCTGAGTGTTTGCACACCCTGGGCAGGCCTGGCCCAGGGCTGGGATGGTTGTGGCTTCCAGCACTGTTACCTCAGTGCTCACCGTCCTGCATGACTGAATTCCCTGACTGCTGCTTTCTGCAACCAGCACTGTTCCCCTGGAAAATGCCCTCAGGACATGTGCTCTGCTCTGGGTAACCCTACACCGGTGGTGGGCCATGGAGTCACAGAGTCACTGAGGTTGGCCGGCATCTCCAGACGGTTTCTGGTCCAGCCTGCCGGTCTGGAGTCTGTCAGCCCATTTTTCCAGCCTGGAGAGATCCCTCCCTGTGGCTGAGCAAGTGTCTGGAGTATCAGCCGCTTCTCCCAGTCCTGACTCATCAGCAAACTCTATGGGGTATCCCATTGCCTGCAGGGCATTCTTCCTGTTCCTGTTGTGGCAGCGGTTTTATCTGAGCTTTAACGGTCTGTTCCGAATTCCTGAGAGATACAGAAGCTGCTGCTCGGAGCCTGATGGGTTTGAACTCCCAGGTGGCACAGTTTTGTCCACAAAAATCTCGTGGAAATTCTGTTCCTTGTGGGGTGCTGTTCAGCAGGGGTGCACAGATCTCAGCTCCCAGACAATGGGAAAGGGACTGTGCGTTCTCTCTGCAGAGCAGAGGAGACTGGCAGCAGCTGTGAGCAGAGCAGGGTCCAGATGGAGCCCAGGCCAGGCTCCTGGCTGCAGGTCCAGGGCAGGCTGTCCAAGTGCAGGCATTTGCTGTCTGCAGATGGCACTCTGGAGTGTCCCTGTGCTGTGTGCTGTCACCTCCTGACCGGCCTGTCCTGTCCTGTCCTGTCCTCCCCAGCAATCTGACGACGAGTGTGTCCTGGACCTTGACCTGATCACCGACCTCGTGCTGCAGATCGATGCCCACGGAGAGCCAGGTGGGTCCTGCCTCGCCCCGAGCGCTTCCCTTCGGCTGGGGGGAGAGAAAGGGAACCTTTGACCAGAGCAGAGACACCACGGTGCTGAGCCCCTCGTGCAAGGGCTCCTTGAGTTCCTGCTGACCCAAGTGCTCTCGAGCCGTGTGGCACGAGCAGATTCTGACTCTGGCTAAGGCAGGGTTGGACTCCTCAGTGTCCTGGGCAGCTGTTCAGGACTTGTCTGTGCTCCAGCACTGGCAGCCTTGTGCTGCACAATTATCGTCTGTGTTGGAGCCCCATCCCTGTCAAATACCCCTGCCTGGAGGGTGATGTTTTTGGAAAGAAGGCAGGACTCTCAGGTGACTCCCAGGAGATTTAAGTGTTTCAGAGCTTGTGGGTATTCACTGTCAGACTCCAGGTGACCGGGCTGCTTTCTGCCCTGGGAACCTGTGTCTCCAGCTGAGGAAAGCACTTGGATTTTGAGGTTTTGCACTCTTAACTCGCGGTGTGTTCCAGGTGGGATCCTGTGCTTCCTCCCTGGCTGGCAGGAGATCAAAGGGGTGCAGCAGCGGCTGCTGGAGATGCTGGGCTCGCAGAACAGCCGCTACCTCGTCCTGCCAGGTGAGAGGGCAGGGCCAGCCCCTTCTTCCCAGGATTCGGGAGAATCTGGGACAGTTGGCTTGGTGTGTCCCTCCAGCTTTGCTCTGGAACAGCTTTGATGTCCCAGCTGCGTAATGTGTGTGGTGAGCGTGGGTAACTCCTCCCAGCCGAGGCTGAGTAACTCAGGGTGTGATCAAAGACAGTGGCTTCCCGTTTGCCCCCAGCAGTTGGGAATTAGGCACGGGGAAAGCAGCTCAGCTCTGCACCGCTGTAGCTGCACGCCGAGCCTGCACAGAGAAGATCTCAGGACCTGTTCTGTGGGATGCAGGTGCACTCTGGAGCTCGGCTTTGATCAGTGAATTTAGCATTCCTTGCCCCGGGAGGAAATTTCTAACAAAAGCCAGTTTTGCTCTGCAAAGCTCTTAAGGGTTTTGGCATTTTTTGTTTGTATTTTAGCAGCTCTGCCTATTTATTCAATGTCAAACCAGGCCAGGCAGGAGCAGAGCTCTGGGCAGCTGGGCTGTTAATAAGTGCAGGTGGTGTTTGGTGGAAGGTGCCCGTTCTCCTCTGCCCCGCCGGGAATTCCTGTGCATCACTGAGCTGTGGCAGGGCACAGCTGGGATGAGGGACAGCCACAAGAGCCACTTCTGACAGAGGGGACCCTCGTGGCACTGAGGATTCCCCTTCCCCTGCCCCAGGGGATTTTTGAGGAGGGGCAGCTGCAGAACTGGGCTGTGGGAGGGAGCGGGATTTCTGCCGGGAGTATTCCTGGGGTGCCACGGGCTCTGGGACAGGAGGTGAGCAGAGCTCCTGGTGCTCCTGAGCCACAGGTTGAAGCCACTGAAATGAGGCCTTCCCAGATGACTTGTGGAGGATTCTCCCTGGGGTGTGGCTGGCAGGAAGCTGCTGGCTGTGACCCTTGGCAGCCGGGGTCCCCATTTCTGCCCCCCGTGTCTGGCAGCGGGAGGGGATGGTCCAGGGAGAACCTCAGCCAGGCGGGACTGACTCTGGTTTGATTTCCCAGTGCACTCCAACATCCCCATGATGGACCAGCAGAACATCTTCCAGAGGCCTCCGCCGGGCGTCAGGAAGATCGTCCTGGCCACCAACATCGCGGAGACCTCCATCACCATCAATGACATCGTGCACGTGGTGGACAGCGGCACGCACAAGGAGGAGCGCTACGACCTCAAGACCAAGGTACTGCTGCCGCTGGCTCCTTGGGACACTGGAGCACTTGTCAGAGGAACCTCTGAGGTGCCATTAATGGGACGATGGAGCTGCTTCCCCTTTGTCCCCTGGGGCACGGGTGTTGTGTCCCTCTTTGGGGACAATGACTCCTCATCAATGTTTGCTATGGCCAAGCTCTGGGCCAGGCTTCCTGTCAAATTCTGAGTTTTTTCAAACAAATTTAAAGCAAATCCTACTCCCTTCCCAACTCTGTTTCACCACAGAACACCTGGAGCTTTTCTGTTTGCTTTCAGCCTTTTTCTGTGATTCCATCAAAAACCTCTTGCAGGGCAGCCCTGACCTGTTAGATCCTGCTCTTGTTTGTAGCTCTCCTGGCCAATCCCATGGCCTGTTCCTCAGCTTTCCCAGGGGGATCCACTGCCCCGGGAAGGCTCGTGTTTGTTACCCCTTTGTAACAAGGTGAAGGCAGCTGTGCTGCTGCTGCTGTTGGGAGAAGGAATTCTGCAAACATCCCTCTGCCCCTGTTCTAGAACAGCATCTCCCAGGGCCAGGTGGCCATTCACAGCTTGGAGCAGCTCTGGTTTAAACCCAGCACTCTGATATTTGCCCGGTTTTATCCCAGTTCAGAGTGCAGACCCCAAGGCAGGGCTGGGATGGGGAGCCCCAGGATGGGGCCTGGGATGGGGCCGGGGACAGGTGTCCAGCAGGTGGCATCTGGGGCCCGTCCATGCAGCCCCGGAGCAGCTGTCGGGCAGAGAACAGCACTGTGAGAGGCAGGAGAGTGGGAAAGGCTTCCCTGGCCCTTTGGGACCATCCATCAGTCGTGAGGAGTCTGAGGTGCAGGGGCTGAGTGGAAAGATGGCAAAGGGAGGGACTTTGGATAAGGGCCTGGAGTCACAGGACAAGGGAATGGCTTCCCACTGCCAGAGGGCAGGGTTAGATGAGATATTGGGAAGGAATTCCTGGCTGGGAGGGTGGAGAGAGACTGGAATGGATTTCCCAGAGCAGCTGTGGCTGCCCCTGGATCCCTGGCAGTGCCCAAGGCCAGGCTGGACATTGGGGCTGGAGCAGCCTGGGACAGTGGGAAGTGTCCCTGCCATGGCAGGGGTGGCACTGGAAGGGCTTTGAGGTCCCTTCAGCCCAAGGCAGCGTGGGATTCCATGGGTTGAGCCGGACAGAGCCGTGGGCACTCAGGCTGTGCTGTGCCCGCAGGTGTCCTGCCTGGAGACGGTGTGGGTGTCCAAGTCCAACGTGGTGCAGCGGCGCGGGCGCGCCGGGCGCTGCCAGTCGGGCTTCGCCTACCACCTGTTCCCGCGCAGCCGCCTGGACAAGATGCCCACGTACCAGGTGCCCGAGATCCTGCGCACGCCCCTGGAGAACCTGGTGGTGCAGGCCAAGATCCACATGCCAGAGAAGACGGTGAGCACAGCGCTGGCTGCAGGGGCGGGAGCAGGGTTTGTGGAGCCTGGGGACAGGAGCAGGGAGATCCCCGAGCGCTGATCACTTGAGTTCGTGCTCTGCTAAACTTGGTGCTGCCTAGGGAAGCTCAGACCAGGAAATGAGGAGATCTCTTAGGTTACAGAGCGTGTCTGGAATACTGAGGGAATGGAGAGGGCTGAGCTCATGTCCCTGGAGGCGAACCAAGAGGGAATTGTGTGCAGTCTGGGTTCCCAAGGGCTCTCCCACATCCCTGTGTGGGAAACAGGCTCACTTTTCCCCTTCTCCCTTCCCCTGCTGTGTTGCAGGCAGTTGAATTTCTCTCCAAGGCTCTGGACAGCCCTGACATCAAAGCTGTGGATGAAGCCGTGATCTTGCTGCAGGAGATCGGTGGGTCAATTCTGTGCCCTGGAAACATGTTTGCTGTCTAAACATGGGAGGTGGGACTTGGCACTGGGCAGGACTGTCCCTGGATGGGGCTGGCAGGTGACAGGGACTTTGCCAAACCACGTGCCCTGTGCTGCTTCATTTCCCACCCTGCTTTGCTTAAAAATGGGGGGTAACTTTCCAAGGTTAGAAAAACAAAGGTGAAGTGACAGAAGGAAGGGAAGTGGTGGTCTGGAGTTCAGGGCTGAGGGGGACAGAAGGAAGGGAAGTGGTGGTCTGGAGTTCAGGGCTGAGGGGGACAGAAGGAAGGGAAGTGGTGGTCTGGAGTTCAGGGCTGAGGGGGACAGAAGGAAGGGAAGTGGTGGTCTGGAGTTCAGGCTGGGGGACAGAAGGAAGGGGAGTGGTGATCTGGAATTCAGGCTGGGGGACAGAAGGAAGGGAAGAGATTTGGAGTTCAGGGTTGGCCCTTGTTGATGGTCATGTGGCTGTGCCAGCTGTTTCCTTTACCTCAGCTCAGTTAGACCTGGAGGGTTCTGGGTGGTTATTGCAGCCCCCTGTCCTTGTGCCTCTTCTGGAGGTCACCCCAAATCTTCCCAGCCCTGGCAGTTCCCAAATCCCCCGTTCTGGCTGCCCTGGGAGCTGATGGATGTGCCACGTGTGTGGCTCTCCTGCAGGAGTGCTGGACCAGCGGGAAGCGCTGACCACTCTGGGCAAACGCCTGGCGCAGATCTCCACGGACCCTCGGCTGGCCAAGGCCATCGTCCTGGCCTCCATCTACCGCTGCCTGCACCCGCTGCTGGTCATCGTGTCGTGCCTGACGCGGGACCCCTTCAGCAGCAGCCTGCAGAACCGCGCCGAGGTGGACAAGGTGAGGACCCCCCCGGCACAGGGAGGGAGCGGGGGGCCGGGTCTGCCCGTGGCTCACCTGTGTCCCTGTCCCAGGCCAAGGCCGTGCTGAGCCGGGAGAGCGGCAGTGACCACCTGGCCTTCGTGCGGGCGGTGGCGGGCTGGGAGGAGGTGCTGCGGCGCCGGGACAGCCGTGCCAGGGACAACTACCTGCAGGACTATTACCTGTACGGGCCCAGCCTGCGCTTCATCAACGGTGAGTGTGGGGCCAGCCTGGGGAGGGACACGGGGCACGAACGGGCTGGGCTGGGCAGGGTCTGGCTCAGCCCAGGACAGGTCTCCTGTCCCAGCCCGGCTGGTGTCACCCTGCTGAGGTGACTCATTCCATGGGGACAAGGAGAGGGTGAATCTCATCCCTGGGGCTGTCTGCTCCCTCCAGGCCTTGTCAAGCAGTTCTCTGAGAACCTCTACGAAGCCTTCCTGGTGTCGTCCCCGTCCGACTGTACCATGCCCTCGTCCGTGTGTAACCAGTACAGCGAGGAGGAGGAACTGGTCAAGGGTGTCCTCATGGCTGGGCTCTACCCCAACCTCATCCAGGTACTGGCGCTGCCGTGGCTCTCCGGGGATCGCTGTCACGGCGGGTGGCACTGGGGAGCGTTGAGGTGCCAGAGATGCTTCTGCTCTCTTGGGAGTGAGTGTCCAAGCCAGGCTTCCTGCCCCGTGCTCCAGCGCTGTCCCTGATCCCCACTCCTCAGGAGCGGCCACCCCGGCTTGTGCAGGTCCACGCTTAGGTTCTCATCACTTGGTCTGGGACCACTGAGTGGCATTGTCCTCCTGCTGGCTGTTCCTTGCCTGGCACTGGGTGACTGCCAGGTGTGGTCACCTCAGGAACGTGCTCTGCTAACACATGGAGCTCCTGGGAGGGGAGGGACATCATTCCTGCTAACCCACGGAGCTCCTGGGACTGAGGGACATCATTCCTGCTAACCCACGGAGCTCCTGGGAGTGAGGGACATCATTCCTGCTAACCCACGGAGCTCCTGGGAGTGAGGGACGTCATCCCCATTAACCCACGGAGCTCCTGGGAGTGAGGGACGTCATCCCCGCTGTCAGAGGGGTGTCTGTGGCTGCCGGGGCCGCTGCCGGTGCAGGCTGTGACCGTCCCCTCCCGTGGCAGGTGAGACAAGGCAAGGTGACGCGCCAGGGGAAGTTCAAGCCCAACAGTTACGCGTACCGGACCAAGGCCGGCACCGTGCTGCTGCACAAGTCCACCATCAACAGGTGGGTGACCGGGGAGGGGGTCCCGCGGGGCCGTGGCTGTGCCGGGCCCGGCCGGGCTGACCCAGCTGCTCCTGCAGGGAGGCGTCCAAGCTCTACAGCCGCTGGCTCACCTACTTCATGGCCGTCAAGTCCAACGGCGGCGTCTTTGTGCGGGACTCGTCGCAGGTGCACCCGCTGGCCGTGCTGCTCATGACCGACACCGACATCCACGTGCGAGGTCAGTGCTCCGGGCTGCTCGCTGCTCCCCGGCCCCAGCTCCTGCTCGAGAAAAAAAAAAAAAAGGGTGGGGCTGTGGAGGTGATGGTTCGGGAGCTGTTCCCGGCTGCTGCTCTGCACGGAGACAAAGCCAGCCCCAGCAGGCTGGGCCTCAGGGCTGTGCCTGGAGCATCCTGGGGAAGGAGCTGAGCTGGCAGGATCCCTCTTGTCCCTGGGGATGTGTCCCTTCAGCCCGGGGGGTTTTGGCAGTGCTGCAGTCGATGTCTAGCCTGCGAGGTCAGTAGGGCTGTGCCCTCAGTCACCTCCTGTGGGAAACTGGGAGGATCCCAGTGTGTGTGCCCAGAGCTGCCTGGCTTTTGTGGGAGCTGTGGGGCTCAAACGAGCGTGGGGAGGAGCTGCCTGTGGGGCAGCGGAGGAGCCCAGCAGCCCCGCTCACACATCCTCCCTCCGCCCAAGATGACGGCTGGCGAGCGACCGTGTCCCTGACGGACAGCGACCTGCTGGTGCTGGAGGGGGACTCCTACACCATCCGCCTGCTGCGCGACTTCCGCGTGTCCCTGTCCAAGATGGTGGAGACGTGCCTGTGCTACGAGATGGCCGCGATCCCCGGGGACCTGCACCACCAGCACAGCCAACTGCTCGACATCCTGGTGGATCTGCTCAAGGGCCCTCCCGGCAGCTTCGGCTCGTAGGCAGAGCTGCAGGCTCGTGTGGGGACTTGTAATTTGTATAAAGATGTTCACAAATGTTTATTTAAATAAAGTTCTATTTATCCCTTGTGAAGTCATCTCTCTCCATCCTAGAAGATTAATGTTGTCTGAATCTCCTGCTGTCGGCTCCGTGCATGGTCACCGCGTGGGAAGAGCAGCGCAGTCCCGCCGGGAATGGACTGGGAGTGCCGACGGACCCCGGCACCGGCTCCGTGGACGCCCGCTCGCCTCCTCCGCTGGTCCCAGCGCCAGTCCCTGACCGGAACGAGGACACGGCTGCTGCGGGCCCTCCTCTGCCCCCTCCCCACGGGGCCGGGCTGGAGCAGCTGCGGCGCCACAGCTGCTCCGGGCTCAAGAGGAGGACGGACGTCCCGGCTGTGCCAGGATCGTGGATCCAGCGGCTCCGGCAGGGAGGGGATCGCTGATCGTTGTCTCTCCGCTCTCCACATGGAGGAAGCCCCGAAAGCACCGGATGGAGAGGAATTCCACGCGGGATCCGAGGGGCGCTGCCAGCCCCCAGCACAGTCGTGGCGTCTGAGTGTGAGATGTGACTCGTCCTTCCCAACCTTGCCTGTACTTCTCGTCCTCTTGCGTTGTTCCTATGATTTTTTTTTTTAAATTCCTGTTCTCCCCACGTGGAGGAGGCCGGATCCCTGTCCCTTGTGCAACACAGGACGTGATTGTAGCTGCCAGGCTGCCTGTGAGCGCCGCTCCTGCGGGAAGCCAGGAGCAGAGGCACAAAACCCTTTGTTTTCTATGAACAGGGACCATATTTCTGTGGAAGGAGGATTGCGACAGGCACAGCACTCGCTGAGGAATCTGGAGTTTAATCCCAGCTTTGCCTTGGATTCTCTGTCCGAAGAAGACAGTGACCTACCTCACAGGGCTGTTGTGAGGGTCGGGGTTTGTAACGGGAGCCCTCGGGCCCAGGGCTGTGCCCCGCCCCGGGGCCTGGGCTCCTTTCTTTTTATTCCCATTTCTTACGCTCTTTGTACCTGCAGCCGGGCGTGGGAGCGAGGCCGTTTCCATGGCACAGGGGGCTCCTGCCCCGCGCCCCCCGGGGCCACCCTTTGGTTCTCCCAGTTCTACCATTTAATTTACTGCTCATGGGCTTTACGGCGCCGTGGCTGTGCCAGCACAAGGCCCGGGGGGGCCCTTCCGAGGCTCCGCTCCCCCCGGGCCGTGGGGACGCCGGCGCGGGGCCCTCGGAGTCCTGCAGCCTGGGGTCACTCCAAACTGCTCATCTTCATTTCACTTGCTTGAGGTTGTCACTATTATTTGACCAGTGTTTGTTTCTTTTTGGCCTGTATAATGGGCAGTATGGTTTTCCCTTCCAGCAGGTTTAAAAAAAAGATTAAAAAAAGAGAAAAAAAAAAAAAAAAAAAGACTAAGCTATTGTCTAAATGGTTCCGAACTAGTGTGATATTGGGATACTTCCGTGGCTGTTATGTGATACTGGATCTTTTTACAACATAGATTAAAGACAATAAAAAGGGATAGAGTAGGAACTGCCTCTGTTCTCTTCATTCTTTTTTACTATTTATTTTTTTTCTGCAAAGTTTGGAACTTTGTGCATTTTCCTGGGTAGGGAAGAGCAGCACCAGCCGCTTCTGTGCTGGGAGAGGTGCAGAGCTGCCCTGGGGCTGGGGGGGAGTGAGGGGCACAGGGGGCTGGCACGGAGGGGGGGCTGCTGGGGGGGGAAGTGTCCTGGTGCTGTTGGTGCCTGGAGAAACCAGCCCAGAGTGTCCCAGTGCCTGGATAAACCAGCCCAGAGTGTCCCAGCGTCCAGGAAAACCGACCCAGTGTGTCCCAGTGCCTGGAGAAACCAGGCCAGAGTGTCCCAGAGTGTCCCAGTGCCTGGAGAAACCAGCCCAGAGTGTCCCAGTGTCCAGGAAAACCAACCCAGAATGTCCCAGTGTGTCCCAGTGCTGCCCCTGCCGCCGTGCCTGGGGGAATTGGGGTGGCTGGAGCTGGGGGTGTTTCCACAGCTGCACTCAGGGAGGGGCACAGGGACCTGGACCTCGCGTCCCAATCCTGTTTGGGGTCTCAGGTCCCATCCAAGCCAGGGTGGGAAACCTTTCCTTTATCTGTGAGTGGCCAGGGGCACTCCTGGGAGGTGCTGGTACCCTCTGCCTGTGCCAGTTTGTGTTGGTTGTGCCAGCTGTGCCATCTGTGTTGGTTGTTCCAGCTGCGCCAGCCGTTCCAGCTGTGCCGTGGGCACCGAGGGCTCCTGCAGGGTCCCGGCTCAGCCCAAAGCCCCCTCCCCTCTGGGCCCAGGCTTGAGGAGCAAAGCCAGGGATGGGAATCCTCTCCTGGCTGCAGACACACCCGAAATCCCCCAGCCCCTTTGGGCTCTGCCAGCACATCAGGTGCCCCGGGCTGTGCCACCGCCCCTGCCCGGCCCTCCCGCCCCACGAAGCCACAGCACAGCCTGAGGAGGAACATCTAGAAGCTTTATTTAAACCCTTTACAATAGTAAGAATCACAACATCAAGTCAGGAAATGTTGCTAAGGAGACGACGCTCTTACAGCCCCCGGGGAGGGGAGACACGAAGGCAG
Source organism: Pomatostomus ruficeps (assembly GCA_013400735.1). NCBI lineage: Eukaryota > Metazoa > Chordata > Aves > Passeriformes > Timaliidae > Pomatostomus > Pomatostomus ruficeps. Next base: position 30,951 of record VYZT01020515.1, read on the forward strand.
CAGCGGCCGGTGGGTTCCCCCCGGGCCCCCAGAGCTGTTGTCTCACACCCAGCACTGACCTCCCCTCCCCAGCCCTCGCCTCCCCCGCCACGGCGCAGGGACAGCGGGGTCTCCCCCTCCTCGGGCACCCCCTGCAGAATAAATCCTATGACACGAAATAATAATAATAATAATAATTATACGTCACATTTAGAGAACACGTCACGCGCTGCTCACGCCTCAACAACAGCCCGGTGAGGTAAAAATTGAATCCCTCCCCACCTTCGCAGATGGGGAAACTGAGGCAGAGAGGTTGAGTGGCTTCCCGAGACCGCGGAGGGAGCCAAGAGCCGGGATCG
>VYZT01020517.1:0-18255 GCA_013400735.1 Pomatostomus ruficeps
TTAAAACTATTTATACCAGAAGAAACAAACTCTACCTTTCTTTTTTTCCTATATCTTCAGGTGCATGCATTCTTCCTTTGAAATCACCAGAGTTTCAGGACTTCTTCATCCCTCACTCACAGCATAAAATATTCATAACTGAGCTGCAGTGCAAACATCCCTCAGAGTAGGAAGAGAACTGGAGGAAAAGCGCTGCAGTATCATCACAGTATCTGTTGCCTTATGAGTTTTGATGTTTTCTCCCCAATTATATATTTTTATCATCCTATACCTCTTGGAGACCATCTACAACTGAAACAATCTTGGGGCACCTACTCAGTCTGAAATATGTCCAACAAGCAATATACTCTTTCTGCATATTCAAACTGTGTTGGTTTTAAATCTTGTTTACATTAATTGCTGATTATATTAATTGTTATGGATTATGTCTGTGGATCAGATTCATGCTAGTGCAAAATATAGGATCCTAGAAAATTCAGGCTGGAAGGAACCCCAAAAGATCTGTAGTCGAGCCTAGCTCAAATTGGGTTCAGTTGTGAGGTCAGATCATGGCTTTAACCATTTGAGTCTTGAAAATCCCCAGAGATGGAAACTCTACAACCTAACTGGGCAACCTGTTTCATACTGTGACATTCACAAGGTGATGATTTTTTCCCTTCTGCCCTCTCTGTGGCTTTCTTGTTTCAGCTTGTGCCCATTATCCCTCATATTCCAGTCATGCACTGCTGCAAAGGGCCTTGCTCCATCTTCTTGTTGATCTTGTTGGAAGGATGCTTTTAGGTCCACCCGAAAGTAAGGTTCTCTTCTCCTAGGATATTCTTCCCATCCCTTAGCCATGCTATATTCTCTTGTTGTCAAAGCAAATTAAATTCTTCTGCATTCAGCAAACCTCTGTCATGGGCAAATCCACCTCTTGACCAGGAGTGGAAACCAAGTGAAAATAACAGGCCAGTGTGTCAGCTCACCAGAGGGGAAAGGGCTAAATGCCTCAGGTAGAGACTGCAACTCCTGTTGCAGAGAAGGAAGAGAAAGAAACAGAAAGTTATGGCTTTTTGAAGCATTTCTGAAAATGTCATAATCCTCATAAGAACAGGTTTGAAGAAAGGGAGTGAGAAACATGCTGCAGAGGGGGATGATCTGTGCATTTTTTGTTGCAACATTTGCTCTGCTGTCTCTCGGGTCACCAGCTGGGCATAGACCATCATACTTATTACTTACTGATGGGCCTATTCTTTGTGCCAGTGCTCTGGTCTTTTTTGAAGCCTTTTATAATTTTGGGCTCCACAATATTTGTGGTATTTAGTACCATGATTTAATTATTTTCTTTATAAAAGCACTTGCTTTGTTTGTAAAATAATTTGTTTGCATGCTGCTTCCTCTTTGCCTGTAAAAGTTTTAGTCATCATTCATTTTAATGGACCTCTACTACAGTCTTCCTTAATTGTCTTTTCCCAGGTGAAGAGTCCTAGTTTACAATGTAATTTCTCTTCAGCTGGTCAATAGTACTGATTATATTTCCTTTCTAGTTTTTCTAGTACTGCTGAAACCTGTCCACAGTGGACATACTGTTCAAGATGTCACATCAATGCAGACCTGAACAGTGATACAAAAATATTCTTTATTATACTTCCATACTTAAAGGTTGATGAAGAACTCAATTACACATCTTTTTTGATAAGCAAACCTTAAAACTCTCACCAGCTGGACAATGCCTAGATATATTTTTCCCTTCCATTAGTGTTTCAGGCTTATTCCTTTGCAAACTGCCTTGATTAATTTTATTATCTGTGCTCAAATGGATGTTTTTGTATGTCTCTCAAAACTCACTTTCAGTTTCATAATCCAAACTCCTTCGGCATGATGGATGATTCCATGAGAAAGTATCAATCTATTTTATTATTTTAAAACCCTCCTTTAAATTATTTCTACTTAATTTATTCTAGAACATCAATATGACCAAGTTTTCATAGGATTTTTTCTTTAAATTTCTTTTGCGCTACCCAAAATGAATCTCAAGCAAATTCAGTGGGGTTTTTTTCATACTGCAAAACAAAACAGGCTTTTGGTAGTTTAACTGTATTTTATTCCAGAAAAGATTCTTTAGCTTCAATATGACGGCCTTCTAGCTCCTAGCAATGCTGCTTCCAGGCAAACAAATCTTCCCTAGCAGCCCAGCCTGCAGTGACCTATGGGAGTTTTTAGATAGATGAGCCTTTCGAACATTGAAACATTACAATTGAACCACGCCTACATGGCTTGCAAAATGTTACACTCTCAGGCACAGGGCCGTTAAAAGCAGAACTTCATTACCTTCGATATCTGAGAATAAACACAACCTGGACAACCACCATTGCATCTAATCCTGCTCTGAGAGAGAAAACTCTTGAGCTGCAGGGGACTCTGGGGCAGGTAATTAGCCCCTCAACCTTTCCACAAAAATCCTGATCCATAAAGACAGTTTTGACCTTGCACTCATTAAAAACGGCTGCATTTGCTCTGTGGCTGTGTTAATTAATGAGCTTACTGGATCTTAACACATGAAATTACAAGCAGAATATAATTTGTTTTGTCTAAAAATTTAAGGTATTCACAATTTTTTTAACATTCTTTTTTGAAAGAATAAATCTAGTTTAATCTAGTAGGGTTTTTTTTTAAATAAGTCAACTATGTCATTTGAGCATGTATTATTTTGGGGAGGTTTGGATACAATTTTCACAGTCGATCAGTTAGATCTGAATTAGTTTTACCTAGAGACTTGCAATCACTCAGCAGAATATCCAGCTGGGAGCAGTAAGAATTATTAAAATATCCAGTAAAACAAAAGCCTCCATTCCTTCAAGGAAAGAGAAAAAAAACACACTTAAACTTACATTTGACCCACTTCCACCTGACTAATAAAATTAAATGCAAATAGACTCCAAATAAAAATGGAGTTAAAAATAAGGATATGAATATATAAGAAAAATCAATGAAATGCATTTTTCAAAATTATAGCACTATGAGAATAAATAAAGAAAAAACACGAGGCGCTAAGCTCCACATGTTTTTAAAAAGTCCTCAAGATGTTAAGAAACTGTACTCAGTGTTACAATTCCTGGTTTATTTTTTCATAGTGCAACTGACCTATGGGAAATTCCCAGGGGATGAAATAGGTTCTGCTGCACTTGTTGTTTCTTTTATAATCAGGAAAAGAAGCATTATAAAATGCCATAACTGTGGCTTCAGAAGTTTGCTGCTCTAATTAAAAAGTGAATGTTTTCAATGTTTTGCCAAATAAAGCTCTTTTATAACAAATAACCTTTTGATGGGGAAACCACACTGTTTGGACACCAAAAGGTAATTTTAAGGCTTATCTTGAGTGTGTGCCATGGTAAATACAGGCTAGAGCTTCTTGCCTTTCCTCTCTTTGCTGAGGAATCAGACGTATTTCAGCAAACAGCTTGTACAAATATTCTACTGTAAATGTAACTCAAGATTGGGGTGACAAATTCTCTTCTAATGACATTTCTGGAAGGATTACACACACTCCTACATTAGGGAAATGGTTCTATAGGATAATGCTGTGGCGTATTTTCTAATATTAACATAAATTTTCACTGCTTTTGTTTAACTGCCACAGAAGAGCTCCTTTTGGTCTGACTCTTTTCTGTGGCCTTACTCTAATATCTTTTTTCTTAATTTTTTTTCAAGTTTGAGGTTATTCAGACAAGTTTCATTTGAACTGAGCAGGTCAGAAAACTCAGTAACTATAAGGGATTTTAAAAACACACAAAATGTAGATGTTGATAGCTATGGGCTCAGTCCCGGTCTTGCTGATGTTAATTTAACAGTCTTTTAACTGCAGTGTCAGTCCATAAACAGGCAATGCAGTAGTGGTGACAGAAGCCATAGCACCCTAGCCTGCAAACCTTGGTAAGGGGAAGGTGAAGGTGAGAGAGGGACAGGGAGAGATGGTTTTGCTCCCCAGTTCTGCACTCCTTTCCACCAGCTTTGGAGTATGTGTTTAAGGTATGGCCATTCAAATCTAATGCCATGTGAGTCACAATGTAATATGAAGCATCTCTTCTGATTTTTTTTGGTTTGTATCCTCAGATTCCTTGGTTCAATTTGGTTCAGTCCTGAACATTGAATTCCCATTAGCAAATAAGCTGAATACAAAGTTGTCTTGGCAAATTGCAGAGGCTCTCCTTGTGGTCACTGGAAGCCAGGAACGGACATTACATTTTGAGAAGCACTCAACAGCTTGCAGGTTTTCCTCTGGAGTTAGTAAACATGAAGAGCAGCTGAATACAACACCCCACCACCATCAGCTGGGTAACCCCAGTTCTGGGTATTGTCACCCACCCAAGATCTTTATCATTTTCAGTGGGGCTTTTTCTGTTTGTCAAGGAAGATACCTGTTGTCCTTGCAATCCTGTGGTGTTATTCCCAGAAACCTGAAAGCAATAGACAACATGTTGATTTGTCAACCTGGGATATACACAGTAAAAGATAAGAAGTTGAGGTAGCAAATATTTTGATATCTGCACATCTTTATATGCTATTGTATTTCACAGGATATATTAAACTTCTAATGTCTTATTACCATGACAAGCCAAGAATTGCAAACAGTACAGAACTGCAGGTAATCCATTTTTATGACAAGTTTTCAGTGTGAATGAGGAATAGCAACCATAAGCCATTCTCATTACTATATTCTCATTGTCCTGCATAGATGTCACACCCAGGGCAATCTGTTCAGTTATTTTTTTAAAGCATTATATTTCATTTTAGTAGATGTTCTTGAGCAGACCAATTATCTGTGTTAGCCTCTTCCAAAAACAAATGTAAATTATGCTTGCTCAGACAGTTCAAGAAATGCATGTCAACAATGAATAATAGTTAGGAGAATTTATGAAATATCTAAATGCTTCAGAAAAATGAAAGCCATTCTACAGATTCCGGTTGTACAGATTCCATTTTGATGTGTATGCAAATTAGTGTACAGTAAGGCAGTTATAATGCATGTGTTTTTTAATGAATTGCAGAATATACATATGAGCCATAATTAGAGCTCTTGGGAACAGCATTACCTAAATCTAATTTGCTGACATGCTGTCATAAGGTCAAGTAAGTCTTTAAAGAAAAGCACTCTAGTAACCTGAGATCAGAGACTTCCAGATTTTTCATCAGCTTTCCACCACTGCTTATTCATGCACATGTTCAGTGGAAAAGCTGACCCTTTTTGATAATTCACAAGGCTCTAAGCACTGCTGTTACCAGCCACTGAAGCCTTTAAGTAGTACATTATAAATTAATACACATTTCTTATACTATGACTCTGGCTTTGTCTTTTTATTTGTCCTTCACAGAAAAATAATTTTGAGGATTGCAGCAAGATGAAGAAACAAGTCCTATAAACTATTAGGTCTTCCTTGCGCTTACCCTTCTTTACTGCCATCTCTATATAAACTAATTCCTATAGCTAAGTTTATTTATCAATAACTTCCTCAGCATAAATTCCTATTTATTTGAGTTCACAGGTTACTTATAATGGAAGGATACTGGCACCTATTACCATACAGATGGCTGTTCAGCACAGTGGCAATGTTTTGTCAGAAATTACTTTTCCTCTGTACTACGAGATCTTCAAAAACAAAACAACAACCCAATGAAATGTATTTTTTAAAATTTCCTGTGGGGTTTTTTTTGCCCTAACAACTCTCTTGGCAAAGTCTGTGAAGTTCTTGTTTGGAAAACATTAAGTAATCTAGGTCAAAAGTCTAAAAACATATGGAATTTTCTATAAACAATACCACAGAGGTTTGCAGTTCAATTTAGGAATTGAAAAGTGAGCTCCGAGGTATAGATTGCAATTATACAGATATACTACATGTTAAAATACTGATCTCACAGCTCATAATTATGTTAAAAGTATGCTGAGGTGGCTAATATCTAAAAATATGACAATAATAAATGTTTATGATTTGGGATTAGGACTGATTCCAGATTATGAAAGTTAAGAAAAGAAATGGGTCTTTCTGTCTTACTATGATCCATTTGCAGCAGAAGGGTTTGTTGATTTTTTATCCTAATGTTACACAGCACAAGGGGTTTATTCTGATTTATCTGGAATACACTAAGTCAATATTTGCTGTTCACAGCTCTTTTGAATAGGGCATTTCTGGACAGCTTTGAACATCATCTCATGGTTTTCTTTTCAATATTTTTTATTTATTTTAGAAGCTCCAGGTGAGGCTAAATTCTCACTATGCTCAGCACTCCACAGACAAATGGCAAGATAGACTCCCTGTTGTCTTGAGTTTTGCAGTTCTTCAATGTTTCTCTTTGCTGTGGTACTTTCTCACGCATGCTGTTGTAAACACGGCCATGTTTTTGCTAACTGTCCTTGTTGTTTTCATTCCATTCTCCTAGGCGGAGACGTGATGGATTTTTCCTTTGACCAGTGTGATTGAAAGGTGGTAATTTCTACCTCCAATCCACAGTGATTTCTAAGAACATATAAATAAAGGTCAGAGAGTTCTGCTCTCTCTTTTAGCTCTCTCTTGGCTCTCTCCTTGCTCCTCGACCTGGTCGACTGCGTGTGTTTTCTTTGTGTCCAAACAGTGCGACATCTTCCTTCTTCAAGGAGCATGCAATTTGAGTAGCAAAGGTGGAGGAAGGACACCAAAATAATCTGGCCTTATTTTAAAGAAGGGAAAGGCCCATGACACTGATAACTTTTTGATTCAGTGCTCGTAAGCCACATTCCAGCCATCATGAAGTATATGCCTCTTTTTAAAACAAGCACTTGAGTTTCCTGAATTATAAAAGTAGTTTCAAATTAATAAGGTGAATTATTAGCTCATGTAGTATTCTTAAACCTATAAATATGAGGAACTCATATTTTCCTTACATATATAAAGACACAAAGGAGAGACTTGTTTCTTTGATTTGGTTATTATTTAAAGAAAGGCTTTCTTTAGAAAAATAATTCACTGTAATTAGAGATTTTTTAAATTTATTTTTTAAAGTTACAAAATAGTTACTGCTTTCTGGATTTATTATTTTTTTTAACTCAGTCTTGATAAAATCTTTCATTTTTGGACATATCTTGTAATTCCTGAAATTCCTCTTCCTTAGACAACCTTCATTTTTATTTTTATATGGTAAAGTATGAAAAAAGTCTCTACTTAAGCAACATTGAGAAAAATATTTTGATACAAACAAGTTTTGTGATACACTTAGTTTATGTAGAAATGTTCTTCTTGCTAAATATCTGAGAAAAAGGTGCATATTTTGTGCAAAATTTTGAGCTACATTTTAAATTACTAGATTTCTAAATAAACTGTCACACATTTCTTTGTTACCTTCCTCTATATATTTGTCTCTTCATTTTATGCAAACCACTTTCCTATAATTCATTTTCACTGCACTGGATGCCCAGCAGCTCCCTGTCACACCCAGAGTTCAAGCTGTCACAGTCATGCTTTCATCCCTCATTTCTGTTACTCCTTTTTTTTTTTTTTGTGATTTGTGTTCTGTTGTCCAGCCCTTAGCCCCCTCATTTTTTTTCCTCAGCTTGTGTTGCCTCCTACTAATCAGAGGTCATTTTCCTTTTGGGAGTCATTCAACCTCCCACAACATCAGATTGCCTATCAAAATTCCCATTTAACAATCTTTTGTCCACTTTTAATCTGTTTATAATAAGTTTTTAATATAAGTTTGAATATAAGTTTTTTAAAAAAATTATGCTTTGCAAATTACACTTTTTCCTAACATAGCTTTCTCCACTCATTTTATTTTCTACAGTCTTTTCTTCCTTTGTCTCCATTCATTTTCTGCTGTCATTTTTCATTATTTCATCTCTCTAATTCAAGGCCTGATCTAGCTCCACTTACATAAGATTCCCAATGAAATTGATAATGCTTGCAAAAATTAAATACTTCCATCTGGAAGCTCATTCTTTTTCTCTGTGCATACCCTGCCCCCTATTCAAAGTGTTCAGGCAAAGGACAGTACAGCTTCAGTTTTAAAGGTGCTTACATAATTTGAGGACAGGCAGATCAGGAGGCTGACTGGTTCAGGTTGTGCATGACAGCACAAATAAATTTACCCCTCATCCCAGTTTTGGGTTCTTGAGTTGGTTGTCAGAGGCTTATCAGTGGTTTGGTGAACCAGAGAAACCAGCCAACTCAAACTTCACAAAGGACACTCTCAGGAATTTTGGAATAATTTATTTTTCTATCCAGCATAAAGGGATCTGCAGGGACTTCTGCGGAGGAGCCTAAGTGACCAGGGCCAGGAGGAACAGGGAGCAGCACCCTACAGTTTTGCATGCTTGCTTGTTTGCTTTGTAAACACCGACTGTGGACACTTGCTGTTCTTTCCAGTTGTAACACTGGCTCCTTTTGCTGCATTTGCCCTTGAGGAATTCAGTCAGAAGATAGTTGGTCATTAGCTTATGTGTGACCTAATTATCTCTGAAAGAGGTAGAAGTCCCGATAAATGTCCAAGTTAGCCATTGTAATGTGGATGCTTTCCAGACAGGCATTCAGCATATTTGTGTAAGAAATTGTCATTAATCATAATTTCAGTTGTTGTGTGAGATCACTGGTAAGTAAGAAAAAGATCTGTTGCATGTTTATGACTGCTCCAAACTATTGATTTGGCTTTTGGGCTCCATCCAAAATCCATTTGATGAACTTATTATTCGTAATCAGATCCTGACATTGGAATTTATTGGAAGACTTTATATGTAGAGATATATAATACGGAATATAAATTAAAAAAAAATAAACCACAGCTTAGAGTGTTCAGTTAACCATTGTGAATAATTTTCTCTCCTGACTTCTTCACATATCATGGATTAATTCAGAGCAAAATCCAAAGTATGCTTAGCACCAGAATTGTTTCAGTATGGGTCTGAGGACAACATGCTTGAATTCTGAAAAGAATTGTGAAAAGCACACTGAAAAATCAATTGAAGATTTTTCAATGCCTTCAGAAAGCTTCACATAAGTTCCAAGATCAGGCCTATCCTTCACATATTTGTGAAGGAGCCGAGAATCTCTTATTTGAGTGTTTTATTTAATACTTCACAGCTTCTGGTATAAAATATGTGTCTTCCTCCATATCAAGAAGTGTTTCTCATGTTTAAAATTTATAATATGTATATATACACATGCATACATACATATGTATGAAAGCTACAATATATACAAATGGCTCTCTGTATAAATAATCCTTTCATGATGAAGGAACAGTTTGTATGTGGATGGGAAGTGTTACCTGAAAACATATGTCTGGCCAATGCTTTCCTTAAAAATACATCTGACAGACTTGTTTTTATTAAATCCATCATTGTGAAACTAGCTGCTATGCTGAGATGATAATGGTGGTTGGTAGCTCTAGGCTTTCTGTGATTATTAGTATCTTCTGGAGCAATAACATAAAATATTTGGAAAGGGATTTTTAGCATGCTGTTTCATTGACCTAGCACCTTTAAAAGGCAAGAGTAAAACAGTTATTTGTCTTGACAGTCCCCATGTCTTTATTCTTAAAGTATTTACCTAGTATTGATTTATATGCACTTGTGTATAAATGAATATAAGGCAGTTGTCATGAGCTGCCTACAAATAGTACAAAAGCTGGTGCAATTGATAGGAAGCTTGGCAAAATCCTTGGCTGAACAAAGTGGCGTTTGTGTTTTTCCTTGCTTATGCTCTCGGCCACGTAACCTCTTCTAACAAATGTTTTCATATACGTGTGGATTCTCCCAGCACACACCCACAGTGTGGGTTCACCAACTGGCAGGGCAGAGTGAGCTTTGCTGTGTGGCAGATTTCTGAGTGCTGTGTAGGGGCACAGGAAACCAGCAAACCCTCAAAAGTAAAGCAAGGACTCTTCATGAGCAGCCTTTCCTCAGGTATTTTGTGCCTCTAGCAGTCATATGTGGAATATTTTTCAGGACAGGTTTTTAAAGGGTTTATTTTTTAGATATATCTCATATCAATAGTGAATTTGGAAAAATAATTAGTATTTTTTAGGTACAAAGAGAGTTTGTGTTCTGGGAAGGAAAAGGATGTCTCAGCACTGAAAAAACTCCACCATTTGCTGTAAAACATAACAGAAAGTTAGGTCCACATTTTCCAAATACGTATGGATGTACTTAACTTTATTATCTTGAACAGTCCCAGGCAGTCAAAAGGTGCAAAGCCTGACAATCAATGAGGAAGAATTTTACTATCATTATAATGATTTAATTATCACTGTTTTAACTTTAGGCTCTGAATTCTCTGTGTTTAGAGCTCATTTGTGTCCTTTTTAATGGTCTAATTTACCTTTAAATGTGAGCAGCAATCCATGTGAGATTTTTCTGGAACACTTTGAAGTCCCAGATTTGATAGTGCCTCTTTTGCCAGTTATCTGAGGTGAGAATCAGGTCAGCTGTATTGTTTAAACAGCTTTAGTCTGAAAAAGAAGTTTGGTTAAATGAGAAAATAAGGTGACATTTTTTACCATTTAAAATGTGAATATTTCTGAGAAACCATCCTTATTCAAGAAAAAGTTACCTTTTGTCTCTCATACTTCCCGCATAACCTTAGAAAAGACACCATTAGATTATGCCTGGCAACACATAGCTTATTATTCTTATAACAAATTATTTGCTGGGTGCCAACATTGTGCTGCTTCACAGAATCAGGAAAGATGGAGACATAACTCCTGCCATGAGGATTTTACAGTCTAAATATGCAGATCAGACAAATCCACCCCAAAATGCAAAGCGTGTCACTGTGTTTCCATTTGTGCAGACAATAATGTCTTTGTTGAAATTAATTAGCCTTAGTAGACAGAAAAAGTTAATTTAAAAAAGCTATTTTAGTTAATATAAATAGCACATGGGGCTGATTCCAGGGCAAACAGGTACACAGAAGTTACGAAAAAGTAGCTCAGAGGCTGAGGCAGGCTGTCGGGATGGTACGTATAAATAATAAAGGCCTGAAGGCCCCAGAATGTACCACCGAAGAAAAGGAGCTCTGGTGGAGAGCTCCCAGAGCTGGAGGGCTCCCCCAGGGAACAGACATCACTGTGGTGTAACCCAAGTTATAACAAGCCCACCCCCAAGTCCCCTCATTGGATACCCAGTTGTCAATTAATTTCTGTATACTCCCCAAGTTCCAGTAAGTTCTCCGTTATTCAGTTAATGATTTGTTCTTCCCTTTTTACTCATCCTTCTTTCCTCCCCATTCCTCAAGTTACTGGCTCTGTAACCCTGGACCCTCCCTAACCCTTTCTCTGTACCCTCACCTAACTGGCTGTTTGTTTACCTTAAGACCCTGTGTCTTAAGCTGCTCGAGGCTCTGGTCCCTGGGAATCCATTGTGGAATAAACCACAGTGCGCTCATACCTGGAGTCCCTCCTTTTGTCTTCGGGTCTCCTACGACTTTCGTCATCCCCCACTCCATGCTAAACCCGGCTCCCACTGGTGGGGTCAACGTGAGCCCTCCTGGTGTTATCCCCCCCCCAACATGGGGCAGCCGGGGCACTGGGATCGCATCGGCTTTTGGGCAGCCCTGCTATCCGGGAAGGCGTCCCAAGAAAGCTGTGAGGAGCGATAGCAGGCTATAATGGGATGACAAAGAAAAACCAGTTGAAGGCCAAGGATGGAAGTTCAGACTTGGTGTGAAAGACAAAAAAGTCATGGAAGAGAATTATAGAGGAGAGATATAGGTCTTGTGCAAATACAAGATCTGTACAGAGATATATTTCAAATTAAGTGCTAGCAAACCGTCCAAAATATTTTGATTGTTTCTTGAAAATACCAACTTATCTAAGGAAGCATGACAGCAGGATAGGATGTAATTGTGGATGTGTTAATAGGTGAAGTGTTCTTTTAGGGAAGTAGGAATATATTTGCAGAATATATCTAGGGAAACATGCCAGGAATTCCAGCTTCGAAACACAACCTTGCTTAAGTAGTATTTAAAAAAATGGGAAGAAATTTTGTCTCGTTTTGTTTATTTCTTCTTACATATTTTGATTACGTAAAGTTTCACTGATCTTGCAATTTTTCTGCCTCCAAATACCTTGAAGAATTGTGGCTTTATCTAATTTAAATTCTTTTCTCACTTCACTTCATGGGATGAAATAAACTCTACCCATCAAAACATCTATTTCTGTGACTTGTATTAATGGGTAATTAGCTGTTATCAGGTATCTCAGGCTTAAATAATTAATATAGCCTCTGAAAGATTATGGGTGAATGATCAAACAAAGCAAATTAAATTAAGAAAATGATCAATAATTTGCACCATTATAAACCGTATGCCTTGATTCTATAGCAACTGCCTTGTATTAAATTTCTGTGGTATAACTAAAGCATCTGGTTTAGAAAACACAATATTCCCTAGTTATTAATAAAGCTGGGGCCACTTTAATTGTTTTTGAATGTCAGTATTGTGTTACCCAGTGCCTGCTGTGTTGCATTCAATTCATTTTTAGACACAAGATCACAAAAACAATTTCAATAAAACCCACAGGGAAACTGGATGTTCAGGTTGAACCTTTGTCCTTAAACTATAATGTTTTCATCTTTAAAATTCAATCTTCAGAAAAAAAGGGGATAGCCTAAAGTGAAATAACAAATCTCTCAGTGATTGCTTGGGGCCGCGTGGAGTAACATCACCACACGTGTTCCTAAGGGTGATCTTAAAAGCATTTTGCCAAATTTCAAGCACAAAGAAGCTCACCTTTGGTCTCTCAATTCTTTTTTCAGGGCTGTTATTTGTCAAAGGACTAATTATAGGTTTCTACTGAATGAAAACATAAATTTTAAATGTAATGGAGGGAGACATTAATTCTAAAATTCTCCATCCATACACAGAATTTGCAGCCCCAGTTTTAGAGGTTACTCTCTAGTCCTTGGACCACTTCAACTGCAGGACAGCCTTAAATTCTCAGACTAAAGAAATTATCTTAACTATATTAGGATGAAACAGGCATGTGTTCTGGGCTAAGAAACATCAAAGAACATATAATTATAACAGCTTTGCTGTATTTGTTGTATGAACATCACAGCCTGGCTTTGCATGTTTTGCACAGAGGTATAAATGCATGTATTTGAAATGCCCATATTCTTCGGAGGTGTTTGAAACTACGGGATGCTAGGATAGCTATAGGATCTGCCTTTGACTGTTGATTTCCATTTTTCTGATTGACAGTTTTTAAGATTTGGGATGGCTAATTCTCGTTAGCTCTGAGGCACCATTTCAACATTAGTTTACCTGTTTCTGGAGACAGAATGCTTATGCCATATATCTCATGCCATAAACCACATTCCTTGGTGTGATCATAGTTGCTAGTTAAAATGCTGCATTTAGCTGCTGCTTGTACCAAACATATAATAATATTTACTTGCTGCTGTTAAAACCATCTATATAGGTCTGATATTTGACTGTTTGCATATGTGCAAATTTTTCTTAAAATAATTAGGTTTTTTGCCTGTTGTGGAGGAAAATGTGAAGATATAAAAAGATGTTGGTGAAAGGTAGAATTGAAAATTATAGAAAATAAGGTTGCATGGATCAGTGTATTTATGACTTGTATTTTGACAGCTAAAGACAAAGATTCCTCCGAATGTCAGAAATATGGCTTCAAGAATACAGTGTTTTATATGATGATTGTGAAGCCTATGGCGAACTGGCACAAGAAACAGTCTTGTGTTTCTGTTGTCATATCTACTTGAACCTGTAAAATTAAAACTTTGTTTGTCCAAGTGGTGTTTACAGATTGTTCTCCCTTTAGGACTGACCATTACCCTACATCATTTACTTTGAAGGTTTTTTTACATATGTTGAACATCTGAAGTCTGTCTTTACAAGGTTTAGCCTTCTTTAAACCAGGAGAAACAGAGATATATTGGGGTCATGTATGGCACAGACAGAAATGTAACTGAACAAAAGTTCCTATAATTTCAATCCCTACTACACAGTAATTTTGGAGAGTATGATGCCACTTCTTTGGAGCAGGGCTAGAGTATTTAACAAAATGTTTATGGATTGAAATATGATGCACCAGCAGTGTAGCTAAAGTATTTGCACAGTTCAACGTGGGACAGTCAAAAGTATCCAGTTATATCTAACTATTACAGAGGTCTTCCTGGTTTTAATGGTCATAAACTTAAAGCCAGGCTTTGGAAATTCCTGTTTTACATATGATTATTCCATTTAATTGGAAAAATGAAATAATTTTACATTACTAGTATATTACAGATGTATCAGGCAGTGCTAGTACGACAATATTATCAATTAAACATGCTCATGTGGTGTGACAAAGGAATAACCCTGAAAAAAGTATTCAAGTATTCTATCATTTTCATTTATTTGCCTTTTGAACTAAAATTGTTCATGCTTTACTCAACCTAAAGGTAATGGTTCTCAAAAAATACATTGTTATATTATTAGTTAACTAATAAAAATAGTGCTATGTAGTCATGTACTTAAAACATAATTTAAGGAGAGAGGTAACAAGACAATTTTCACACTGGCAGACTAAGGTCCTGTTTTCTCAGCTGTTGTATGTTCACTTGTGTAAGATGTAACATGTCATTGATTTGCTGCTATTAAAGCCAAAAGCCAGATTGTTGTTGATAATCAAGGTGGGTACAGCTGAAAAATCTGAGCATTTACTACATTTTTGTGAAAATTATCTAAATCAAGTTACAGAGTTCCATCACAATGTGTGAATGTTGGAATAAGTCACTACCAAAATCCTATGTGAAATATATCTGTACATTTCTTGCAGACAAAGAAATATAGTTTAATGTTTTTTACTCAAACAGATTGTCTTGCCTCCATCATAAATAAAAAATTTTGAGTTCTGCCTGTAAAAAGGGCATACAAGGGACTATATTAAGAAATATTTTAGAAATACATTATTTGAATACACATTTTGGGGTTTGGCTACCTAATTTTACCAGAACAGTTTCAGCAGCCAGGGACACAGATTTTTACAGTTTCAAGATGAATACTTTTTTTCCTCTGGTATAGTGCCTTTTTAAATTTCTCACAATATTTCAGGGCAACTTAAAAATATAAATATTGGCAGATGAGTAACTTCAGGGTACACTTTGTGAGTTTTATGCTAAGAGTAAATATTTAATGTCTATGGTTTTGTTATTAGAATGTCATCTGTTAAGGGTATTTTATTGATCTTGGCTTAGTAGTGTTTCCTCTAAACTATTCTTTCTTGCTTATGCTTTAAACTTTTTTTTAAATGTTCACACTTTGTCTTAGCTCAAAAAAAAAGGTACAGAAAAATTGTGTTAGTTGGAAAAAATATGATTCCTCCACTGGTGTTTTCATATTGACAGAACCTGTAAAAAACAAAGTGTTATCTAAGGTTTAGAATGGTGTTTGAGGTCTGCCAATAGCTAAGATTATATGGCTACTGAGGAAAAACAGCAAGCAAATTTTAAGTTCCAATTTCATACCACTGCTATGGTAGGGGTAGGATGTGGCCATTTCTGCTGGATCAGAATTCAGTTTATAATGCTTGACCATAATACTTTCATTAACTGCTTTCTTGCAAATGTAGATGTGAGTGCTTCACTTAAAATACATTCTTCTGGTCTCCCAGAAAGTAATGGAACTATTCAATTGCTTAAGTGCCTTTGTGTTTATAGGGATAAAGCCTAAATTTTCAAACACAAGACCTCCTTCTGTATAGGTAAAAGGCACAGTAGAACACATGATAAAATGGAATGCAAGCATGAAGTTATTTCAAAGTCAATCACAAAGTCTTTAAGACCATCTGCAAAACAGTGCATATTCAGATGCATCCAGGGGACAATGCTCTAATGCTTTAAATCTTCTCCCTCTCCAACCATCAGGCAGCAAAATACATTTTCTCCTACAGCTCCTGTTAAAGTTACCTACCATCCTCATACTTCAAGAAAATCTACTGGTATGTTTATCCATGAAAAATAAACAAACAAACCCACCAAACCTTCCTTCAACCAAGGATGAAAAGACAGATACATTCTAGTGACACAACAGCATAAGCTTCAGTTCATGTATTTGGATGGGGGTGTACATGAAGACCTTGCAGGTGCCTGGGTTATAGCATCCCCAAGACATTTTGATAATGTAATTGGGACCAGTGCTGTGCATTCCAAAAGCAAAATAAATTACTCTTTGTTAGTTGTTTTCATGACTACCAGGGACCGTTTCTAGTGGGGATGGTTTTTTCTCCCCAGAGAAAGTATGAATTGCATTAGAGACTTTAAAATTAATCTCAATTTCCCTTCAATTTGGTGACAGAATTTTAACAAGTTGCTTCCAGGAAACCTTGAGAGCTCCCCTCAGCATCTCATTCTGTTAAAAACTTAGATACACCCCCGCAAGTACTATGGAATTTAAAATACAGTTATAAGCATTTTAAAATTGGTTTTGGTACATCACCACTATTAAAATTTCTATTAGTTTTTTATTATATGTAATTCTCCAGTAGCACCATGGAGTTGCCTAATAACAAATTTACTCTATTATAGGTTGTATGGGATAAAGTTGAGAAGAGTAATGCAATGTAAAACTCTCGTTCAGTTGGTCACAACTTTCTCAAAATTTTTATTCATTGCTCTTGTTGGTTTTGCTTAAATTTTCACACTTATCTGTACCATATTTTGTAGATATGTTTTTGTTAACCATCCTAACTTTAATGTCATATATAATAGACCCCTGTGAAACTTGCAGCTTTCAGAAAGTTGTTCTCATTCAGGTTCAACACATAAAGTTTTGTAGCATAGCACATAAATTCTTCTTCTCCAAGTCCACTCACTTTCATGACTTTCAGGTAAAACATGGCTTCTCTCAAGCTCCAAACAAACCATAAATTCCCTAGTTTAGTCTCCTAAGCCAGAAAATTTCCATCAAGGTTTTTTTCAGTTTCTATTTCAGAGGGAAATGAGGCAGATGATCTGTGCCAGGGGAAATTTGTTGTAGATAGCAGTATGTTTGGGGTGTTCTGTAGAAGTCTTCAGAGGTCCCATGTTCTTAAAGGGAGAGTTTTGCTATCTGAGTAGTTAAATATTTCTCATTTTTGCTCAGACTAGTGTAAAAACCAATTTGCCCAGAATAATTTTTACAGTTATGAACTAACACCAAAAATATTTTGTGCTTTGTTTCAGGTTAGTGCAGGAACAGCAGTCATTTTTAGTTTATGAAGGCTGAGTTATTATAGAGATCCCTTCGCATTTCTTTATAATGCTAATAAATACATGGGATTCTACTGTGGAAGGAATATCATGCTGGCTGTGGTGAGGATAAATTTGGTTAGCGTGAAAAAAAGGTCTACAGCATAGCAAAATACTGAAGGAAAAGACACTGTAGAGACAAGAGTTATATACTGACCAGAGACTTTTGATGAATGTTGAAGATCTTGTAAAAGAAAAGAAAACTCATTGTTATGCTGGAAAATAAAATGCAGGTTTATGATCTTGGCATAATAATCTTCCCATGAGTAAAAGAATTTCAGATGCTAGTAAACTGGGAAGCTGAGGCAAAAAAAATTCTTCCAAAGCTCACAGGTTTCATTGTCATTAAAAATACAATATTTGTAAAGCAGAAATAAAATATTTGGTGTGTGAGTGGATGACAAAGGAGCTAACAAAACAATTATAGCTGGACTGGAGGATTTGAAGGGGGAAGAAAGAGTTCTTGCTAAAGCTTGAAAATAAAAAAAAAAGAGGAAGTCAAGTGTAAGAGAAATCAGATATTATTTTTTCCTGGTCTCTCGCCAAACACCCCACTGAAGAGGCAGACCTTTATTCCAGTAAAGAAAGTTTTCTTGCCAAAAATGTGGAGGTGGCTATTTTGCTCCCAGCCAAGCTGAGAATGAATTATGAAAATAAAACTTACATCTACTGGGACCTTCAGTCGTCTGTTACAACATGTTGAAAGTGACTTAATTCAGGAAGATCTGGATTCTAGCTCAGACTCGGGGAGAACTTGAGGGCTTTATGGCTTCCTTTTTTTCTATCAAGTTTTATAGCCCATATTTGTAGTAAAATAATGTTGTTTGAAGTTTGTATGTTTCATGGGAGTGGTGCCTTGAAGAAGTTATTTCAGTTAAATAGCACCAGATGGAGTGTTTAGTTTGTGACAGGATTCCACTGTTTAGCTTGAAATTATGTTCTTTATTTGATGGCTTTATGGTATCAACAGCTATTCTAATGGCATATATTCTTACCCTGCTCCTTGGAAAAATGGGATAAAA
>VYZT01020517.1:18319-67055 GCA_013400735.1 Pomatostomus ruficeps
GGGGGGGGAAGCTATAGTTAGATAATAACATGGAGGATTTTCTTCACTATGAGGTTTCATAACTTCATATCAGACTATGAATTAAGTTTTAATTCAAAAGTATGTCTTGGTTCTCTTTAGACTATATGAAAATCCCCAGATACCTGGTTAAGACAGAATAAATCCTCAAAAGTAACAATAATAATTAATATTTAGTATGAGAGTAAAAATATTTCTATACAAATATTAGGAGTCAGGACTTAATTTTAATTTTTTTTTTAATTTACCACCTTCCTTTATGCTGGTGTAATCTATATTTAAGATACTCCACTTTGCAGCAAAAATAAAAGCCCAAAGAAGACAAGAAGAAGCTTATCAGTGCTAAGTTGCAGGACAATGAGGTTGCTAGTAATTGTGACACCAACTTTTAACAACTCGTTGTCCAAAAGTAATGGGTGAGAGAGGGAGAAGGCAGATATGGAATGGAAATTACCAGCCGTAGAACAGAAATGAAAAGTATGTCACAAATTGTTTTAAGAGATAGAGGTCATGTGCATAAGGGAGCAGCCTTTCAGAAACAGAAAGCAGAGCCATAAAAATGACAGTGTAAGTGATTTTATCTTCCTTGAAGGAGACTGGGCTCCTCAGCCCACAGACTTTTAGTAGTGGTAAAAACTCTGAACTGGGAAGATAAACATGTGGGAGATTTTATCTTCCCTAAAAAAAAAACAACCAAAAAACAAACAAACAAACAAACAAAAAAACCCAACAGAGAATCTGAGGACTTTTATTAATAAGAAAGTCTCTGAAAAGGAGACAGAAATCAGATTTCCCGTCTTGTGTACACTCTTCTATACACTTTCTAAATACTTGTACTACCTAGTATTAGAGAGGTTGTACTCTAAATCAAAGGGGGATGAAAAAAGATAAAGCAAAAAAAAAAGTAAAGAAATATTTTAAACTTTCAAATGATCCCCAGCGGTTAATATAAAAGCACACCCAGTTACAAGTCACTGAGACATCGCCAGTGTGTGAGCAGGTAGAAAGAGTTTGACAGAAGAGCGGATGGGAAGGTCTGAGACATCTCACGTCCTGGTCCTGGCCAGGATAGGATTCATTTTTTCAGTGGCCAGGAGGGGCATGGCTGGGACGGGGAGGTTATTCTATACCTCAGGGCACCTCAGGGCATGCGCAGGCACAGGAAGGGAAAGGGTCCCTGCTGGTCAGGTAGTGTGGAGGGAGCGCTTGGGTATCACTGGGCTCTGCACAGTGAACACTCCTGCATGAACTGTTCGCTGCTCCTGTACACTCTGTTATTGATATTGTCACTGTTACTTTTTGTTTATTTTTTCATTGTTGTTTCCAGTAAACCGGTCCTATGTCAGCCTGTGATCTTTACTTTTTGTGCCTCCAATTCTCCCCTCCAGCCCACTGCAGGGAGGAGGGCGAAGGGGAGTGGAATGGGGAAATGAACGAGTGATGCATGGTTTGGAGGGTTTCAGTGGAAACATTAAATTAGGGAACACCATTCCTAAACCACAACATCTCATCACTTATTTTAGGATCTAGGAGAGTTAGATTATAGAACAGTGTAGTTCAGTTGGTCAGAGCATGGGGCTAATAACACCAAAGCTGGGGGTTCAATCCCTGTATGGGCCATTCACTTAAGAGTTGGACTTGATGATCCTTGTGGGTCCCTTCCAACTCAGAATAATCTGTGAATCCCAAGTATGGGTCCATGCAGTACAAGGATTTAGCTTATTAGACACTTTAGAAATCCTTTAGTGAACCTAGTTGTCTCTAGGTAGTGTGCCTAAATCACTTTTAATATTGAGAGAAGGCATTTAAACATTCCTGAGAGTTTTGCTCCAAGTCAGTCACATCTTTTAAAAACAAAAGGAATATCTTGATTTGTAACCAGAAACACTTTGAGAGCAAGAGGAAATTCTGGAATACACATACTCCCCGAAAGTAGAACTCTTCTGAAAGAAAACTACAGATTCCTGTCAGAGCTCAGTTCAGGTTTCCAGCTAATTTGAGGTGTGGCACACTGCAGAAAGTATGATTTATAGGAATTCCTTCATACATTTTTAATATATAGCAAAATTGTAGAAACAGCCTACTCATGCCTTCTTTTTCAGGAACAGAAACATTAAAGAGACATTGTCATGTATGTTTTATTTTTTCAATAAAATGGTTTGAAGTATATCCATTATTATTGAATGCTTATCCATAACTTTCTCAAACAGGTGTTAATTTTTATACCTTCGTTAGCTGAAAAGAAAAAAAGGATAACACCATGAGAATGAAAAAGAAAAATACTTAATTTTATGAAGGAATTGCTACTGCTATAGTCTCTGAAAAACAGCAGATAAATAATCACGGTTATGACAAGAATATAGAGATCAAGACATTTCTAATTTCCCTGACCGCAACTCCAACAGTTTTAGTGTTCTGTAAAGGCCAAGGCCAATCTGTAGATTTTGGTTCTCCCTACACATTTGTAAAAACAAAAAAAAAATTCAACCAACCAGCAAAACAAACAAACAAAACTATAAACAAACAAAACCCACAAAAACCAAAACCCAAACAAATAAAACAAAACAAAAACAAATAAAAACCCCCATAAACGAAAAAAAACAAGAAAACCAAAACCCTACAAAACAAAAACCCAAAACAGAACAAAAAAACCCCCAGCAAAACCAAAATTAACAAACCCTATCTAAAAATGCAAGCTGATGAAAACCTTTGAAGTACCAACAAAGAAACCCCTTGGTTTCAATAATCTTATCTAGGTAGTCAGAGTTCTCATTTTAAAGATATTTGATTCATTTCCTGCTTCTCTTTCCAGCAATGTCTTGGCCTTTTTTTTTTTATTTTTATTTTAAGAGATGGGTCCTTATAAAACATAGCAGAATCCTTATTCACTGAAATGTTATGACAAAGGATCTCTGTGGATATGATGACTAAACAGTTGAGCAAATACCCACTCCTCTATCAGTGATCAGCTGAAGTGTTCATTGCACTGCTCAGCTTTCCCACCATGAGCTGTGTGACATTCCTTGCCCCTGCCCAATTGTGGACACCATTTACTCTTCAGCTCATGAACGTTCAGGCAGTTTTCCTTTTCAGTTGCAGTCACAGAGCATTTGTTTGAAATGCCTAGTGAGCCATAAATCATTAGTAACCCACACTCCACATCTGGAAGATCATCTAGATCAATAATTCTTCCAGTTATTCTAGAGGAAAAAGGGTCTACTTTTCCTAAGAGTTATCCGCATGAGAACATTATACTCACATACACAGTTTTATTTTTGAACGTTATTATGACTTTTGCCACTATTTCTTCTGCTTTTTATTTCTCTAATTTCACCATCCCGTCATATTGCATATCCTAATCTTTTGGTTAGATCTGTGTTCATGTGTCCTATAGTGTTTTCATCTCTTTCATATCCTTAGAATCTTTGTGAAATATCTGAATTTATATTTGAGAAATGATTTCTCACTTTTTGGTACTGTAATGAAGACTTCAGAGAAGTTCTTTACTGCCAAATCCAGTATGTGCTTGTATTAGCACTTATGAAATGATAGTTCATACAAAAATATATATTTCTATATATATAAGTATATACATCATGCATATAAATGAAAACAGTGGAAGTGGAACAAATAACACTGCTTACTCTTTACTATTTCATCCTTTAATAGCTCAGCTGTTTTCCCTTTTTTCTTATAAGTAATCACCTTTCCCATCTGAAACAAATTAACTCCTGGGGAGGATATGTTCTGAGAGCTTTCATATGGTCCTTGTTACCAGGGAAACTACTTCTTTTGTCAGTATGTGTTCTGAAGCTCACAGACAGCGTAGATTGCTTTGTAACATCAGATGACAAGAGACAGCAAGGGCCAACTAGTTTGCATGTGGTTTCTGAGCAAAAAAAATAATTAGAGGCTCTCACAACACTGGCCAACATTACTTATCCTGGACAGCTCTTCAAAACAGAGATGTGCAAAATAGTGTGGTTTATCTATGTATTCAGCTTCCTGCAGGTTGATGAAGCAAATATTGTCCTGGGGGCAGGTGGGGGGGGAGATGCAGTAGCGAGCCTCTGCCGGTGCTGGGGAGTCCTCTGCTGGGGACAGAGTGCCGGGCAATTGCTGGACACTGTGGAGTCCAGGTGAAGAGTTCTGGAAGAAGCTGCTAGGGGAAACCACTTCCCCTTGAGCAGGTTCTTCCTGGGTAGGTGTATCTCATTTTGAAAATGGTTTGTAACACTTATTTTGTTTTTGTCACTACACTCTGTTTACTTTTCCAAATTACTCAGCCTAAGGCTTCCAATTCCTAATGGAATATAGTACCTGAGAGCATATCTTTCTGATGAAAAATCTGAGGGTTTTTGAAAATAAGGTCTGCTTTTTTATTTTCAGCAAACAAAACCAACAGGTACAGTGGGGAAGTAAAGCAAAGCAATGCTTGTACCTAATGATAATTACTGCTTTTTCAGAAGTTTCTCTGATTTACATTTTTAATCAGTAATGAGCTCAATGCCCACATTGGATTGTGGGAGGTATTGGATTAAAGTGATTAGCAAACAGGATACAGAGTTGAGCCAATAATGAGAAATATCAGTGCCATTAATGGCTTCTGAAATCTCAGCAAGGATTCTGTTTTCAAAAGTCTGTTAATAACAAGGTTCAATGAATGTCTTATGTCTTTACCAGTTTGCTTTTTTAACCATGTTATTGTGTCTAGCATTTTATCTACAGAAGCTGGTTGGTTTTAGAAGTGAAGAAAGAATAGATTAATGAAGCTAGAGCATTTGTTTCGTTGTGGATTTTTTTAGGAAATGAAAAAAAAAGAAAAATAGGGAAAAAATCATCTGGGTAATCCATTTTCATTCTTTGGAAGACTTAAATAATAAAACCAGAAACTCTGGCTGCAGAAGTGGAAATACCAGTTTAGCTTTAATCATAATCATTCTACCATTGTTACAATAGTCCTGACAAGTTGGAGTTCAGTCTTTTTTTGAAAGCCATGCATGAATATAAATGAAGTTTCAGTCAGCAACACCTAACCATGAATGTTGGCTATGAGAACAGATCAGAAAAAATGTAGCACATTGACAACAGACATCAAACCGGCTGCTTTGGAAAGCACCTATACTATTAATCTGAGCAGATCACCAGGTAATGGCTATTCAACAAGCTGAATACAGTAAAAAATGATAAATCATAGAATAAGCCGAGTGAAATAACTGAGATCATAAAAATAGCAGAACAAGTGATTAAAACCACTGCTTTTATTTACATGGCACCAGATGCGTTAAATACTAACAGGAAGGTAAAGTTCCTAAGCCAGAAGCATACTGCCTAAATAGAGTTTTTATGCATATGATGAGAGTTATTCAAAGAAAGCCAGCACAAGTGGATGACAAATTTATGAATGCATTTGGTATAATGGGGCATAAAATATTTTCTTGGGATTGCTTATGAGCAATACAAACACTTTTCTGTACAATGTTTATGTTTCTCCAAGGTACATTCAATGGGCCTGATGCAGCAAAAAATATGAACATGTTCTTACATCTCACAACTATATGCACAAAAAGTTTTAGATAAACTCTCCATTTGCATCTGCTTCCAATGGCACATAAGCAAATGCCTCCCTTTTTTTGTGAAAACAGAAATTATTTCACTTGCTGCTAAAATAACAGACATATGACAAATAAAATACCAAACCCCTTCCCCTTGCGACACTGGGCAAAAATCCAAAGTAAAAGGGTCTAAAGCTTATGAGAAGCTTAGGTGAGCTTTTCCTGGGATTCTGCAAAACCTGTGTTTTCAGGTTGGGTTTGTAGCAAGCAGGTCCTGCAGGAGTTCTGCAAAAGCAGAGCGTTTAGACCCTGAGGGAAGAGAGGAAGCTCTTCCCAGTCTCTTTCAACAGTGGTTTCCCTTGTCAATTAAAAGGATGCCAGCTACTGTCAGCTAGGAGTCTGTCAAGCCCTTAGTGTAAGATGCCTGAAGGGAGGATGCAGATTAAAGCAGTGTAAGAAAAACAGATGTTAGAGCATGAACTAGGGATGTTCTGAAATTCAAAGAGGTTGTTCTGCCTTAATGTGCTTAATTACAGAATTCCTTGTTGCTGTCATTAAAATTGAACCCTGCTGTTAGCTCATTCATCTACGCTCCAATTTCCATTAAAATTTTTCAGTTCTCTTAGGGGTGGTAGGACCACCTAGATTTGCCAATCCCTGAAATGTTACATCAGTAGGGGAAAAATATTCTCTTTATAATTCTGAACTATTCAGTGATCAATGTAAAAAGGAAGTCCAGTGCTTAAATTCCAGGACTAGGGATTAGATGATCTAGATTTTATTACATTAGATAGATCTGTGATGAAAAACCAGCTCCCTTGAAAACCTTGAAAGTTTGGCTATTAACTTCAAAAGACCCACGATTTCTCCCTTGCTGTTAAAGTTGGAGTTAGTAATTCAGGTCAGCCTTTTGAAAAGGCCTCAGAACTACAGATCTTACAAGAACACAGAGCATCCCAAATATGAAGCATCCAGCACTAGTGAACTCCTTTATGCAAATTCTGTACCCATTTTTTTCTTATTTGATTTTCCCATGCAGAAAATGAGAGAAATTATTTTGGGTTTTATTGAGAAGTTTTATTACTGATATTGGATCATTAATCAATGAAAATAATAATAAAAAAATTTAAAAAGACATTAAAAACTGCATGTGATTAATCTTCTTGTGCTCCCTCTCTTCCTGAGTTAGGTCAAAACTGTACTTTCAGTTTTCCACATAAACGTTCAGTTTTCAAGTTTCATTCGGGGATAGAATGAAAAAAGGGAGGGCATTTTGGTGAAATCATTCTCTCTAAAATATATTTGGAAACTACACTGAAGACATCCTTTCAGTAAAATTGAAACTGGTTTATTTTTCAGGGAATTAAAAAAACCCCACATGATTTTTTTTTCTGAATCTTGTTAAAACAAGTTTCCACAATTTTTCTGAAAATATTTTATATACATACAGTCATAGAATCATTTAGGTTGGAAAAAGATGTCCAAGATCATCAAGTCCTACCATTAAACCAACACTACTAAATGCACACTAAACTATGTCCCTAAGTGCCACATCTACACATCTCTCAAACACCTCCAGGAATGGTGGCTTCAGCACTTCCCTGGGCAGATTGTTCCAATGCTTGACAACTCTTTCCATGAAAAAATTTGTCCTAATGTCAAATCTAAACCTTCCCTGGTCTTCCCTAAGCCTCCTTTTCTCCAGACTAAACAATCCCAGCTCCCTCAGCTGCTCCTAAGAGCTGTGCTCCAGACCCTTCCCCAGCTCTGTTGCCCTCTTCTGTCTTTCTTATCCTGAGGGGTCCAAAACTGAACACAGCACTCAAGGTGAAGCCTCACCAGTGCTGAGAACAGGGGACAATCCCTGCCCTGGTCCTGCTGCTCACACCTCTGCTGATACAGGCCAGGATGCCATTGGCCTACTTGGCCACCTGCGCATTCTGTTGGCTCATGTTGCAGCACCCCCAGGTCTGTTTCCTCTGGGCAGTTTTTCAGCCTCTCTGTCCGCCCCTGCAGTGCTGCCTGGGGTTGTTGGGACACAAGGGCAGGACCCAGCACCTAGCTTTGTTGAACCTCATGCAAGTGACCCCAGCCCATTGATTCAGCCTGTCCAGATCCCTCTGCAGAGCCTTCTTGCCCTCCAGCAGATCAACACTTCAGTCCAGCCTGGTGTCATCTACAAACTGGGTGTGGGTATCCTTGATCCCCTCATCCAGATCACTGATAAAGATGTTAAACAGGACTGGACCCAAAAATGAGCCCTCAGAAACACCACTAGTGACTGGCTGCCAAAGGGCTGTTTGCAGCCAAGCAGCATATCTGGATAGAATAACCCCAGCTACTTCAAGTCATAAGAAAAAGAAAGAAAAATCAAGGAACATATAAACCTAACATTACAAATTTCTAGAAAACAGGGTAAAAACACTCAGGATTTATTTTTGCTGCATAAATATTTAAGTTAAATATAGACATGAAAAGGTCAAACTTGCTCCTACAGGAAGCCAGGAAACAATCTGAGTTTCCTTTTCAGGTTTTGAATGAAGTTATGCAAAGATGTATTCAAATGTGGTTAAGGATGGGAGAGAGGAACACCCATTCCTGTGGAGTCACTCTGTGGAAGAAGACTGGAGCTCCTGAAGACGCTTGGATAGACTTCTACATGCCAGAAATTGAGTCGTGTCTGAGACAGAGTGAATCTGAAGAGATGGGAGAAATATGCTGCTAGAGCCACAGAACCACAAGTATTTGTGTCCATTTAATATAAATACCAGTATAAAAATCCTGTTACCAAGACATAGCATTATATCCTTGCCTAAGAACCATATTATCATAATGTACTATTCACTTTTTCATAAACAAGCTCAATAATTTTATCTAGAATTTCATTTGACTTTCTAAACTTTTTATTGTCCCTCCTAGAACATTCACTTCAAATGTTATGAACAGTCTTTACTCTTATTGAATAGTGCTTTACAGCTCTCCAGATACATTCTGATTAAGTACAGAGGCTGCACGGTGTCACATGTAAAGCAATTTTGTGTTTTTATTAAGGAGCCTAAATAACTGATCTACTCTTAAAGGGATGACATTCATTGTTATATAAAAAAAAGTGATCAAGATTTCAAATGTTCTCTCTACTTAATATGGGGAGCAAGAACTAAATATTTCTGGAGATCACTTAGGAACCTCAGTGGAAGCAAAGCACTTGTGTGCATTTGATTTGTACCATGTGAGCCAATTACTTTTGAAAATCAGATTTTTTTTTATTACACTCTCCATATATCAGAGTTAGCAGTACCTGTGACTGGGTATTGTAAATTATCTGTTTTGGTTAACATTCCGACCAGCAAACCCACATGCTAAGGTACAGCTGAAAAGTGATAACAGTAAGGTTAATAAAGGAGTCAAAGAAGAATATCTTGAAAATTCAAGTATTTGTAGAATCATATGAGGGATGGTTTCCACAGCTTGTTGTTACAAAAAATTACAAGTGCTGTTTCAGAAAGTGTTTTTCAGCTATAGGAACTGGGTTACTGAAAGAAATTTCAGACTGTTTATTTATTCTTTAGTTGAAGTATAACTTAAAATTATTTTGGCATGGACTACCTAAAGAGATATGACATATTTGGATGGCAGTGCCCCTTGAACAATGGCCAGAGTGTTTTGCTGGGAGAAAAATACACAGAACACAGCAGGAGTCAAACTGAGTGCTGGTTAATGGCAGCTTGAGACAGATATTCAAAGGATTTATCAGGTATGTTAGAGAAAATGGAAAGAAAATGAGGAATCTCCATACCATCAAAAATCTTTATTTTAACATATCACTGAGTATCATTGCTAGTCTGTGAATTCCAATCCAATACCTTTAGCCAAAGCTCCAAGTCAGTGGCAAAAAAGGGACAAAAAGGAAAGGTGATAGGCGTAAAATCCACAGACAGCCCCTTCAAAAAACCCCAACAAATCTAAAAGGTTGCAACTGTAGCTGACCCCCAGGATTTGGTTGAAATCAGAACAGCTGTACCCTATCTGCAGAGCAGCTTCCAGATACACCCTTCAGCCTGCATGTCTGAACAAAGTATACCAGTTTTTCCACTCTGCACCAGGAGATTAATTAGTAGAGCATCATAAATGATTTACAGAATTATGTTAGCTAGGGAAAAAAGTGTTGGGTTGTTTGAAGTGGCATTAAGGTCTTCAGGACTGCTATTTAGCAGGTAATCTAAAGGTGCTTCCAGTAGTAAAATATCCCAGGACCGTATGCCAAGTTATTAGTCCAGACATGACATTGGTCTATCTTTGTATCATTTCTGTACACCTCTGCACATCTCAGAAAAATCTGTGAGTTGGTCTGCCTCAGTAGATATAATGCTGAGTTTTTCAGGTGATCGCAGTGAGTGCTAGGTTAGTATGGTCTGTGACCAAAGCAATAGATTTGCTTCTTTGGTGTTTTAGAAGATTTTGCAAAGGTTGTCAAAAGAAGGTGGGAGAAAATGAGTCACCCCGTGCACTTCTAAAGACATCAAAGTAACAAAAGAGAAATCATCAAATGAAAAACATAGTTACTTTTAATTGTCCCCTCTCTGCTCAAGTGATTTTTCATTAACTGTGGTATTACAGAATGTAGGTGACAGAGGAACAGGCCTTGAAAGCCAGAGTGACCTCCTGTCTTTGGTCCGGAAGAAACCCTGGGACCCATGAAATACATCCTGGGTCACCAGGGAAGTAGTAGAAGGGCATTATGGGTTTGTGAACTGCTGGACCTGTCAGAGAAACACTGTTTGTTACCTTAAAAGGTGTTGTTTATCTGTTACCATAAAAGGTAATATTCTGAAAGAATTAGTGATTGGGACACACTGTGGTGTAGAGTTACTTCGTGTTTGTGTGATAGTATATAAGCATTTTTCACTGTGCAATAAACGCCTGCATACCACCATCTTGTGAAGTGTGTGACCCCTCATCAATCACTGCAATTAACAACACTAAATTTACCTCGAAAAAATAAAAAGGAACAGGAGAGCAGAATTTGTAAAATTGTGTCTTATTCAAACAGGTCATTTAGTTACAAGAATGTATTCTATAAATCTGGAAGTTCATTCACAGATGCTATTAACATTGTTCAAACTGCTAAAATGTGGTGTAAATATTTTAAGCATTGACAAACCAGAAGAGAAATATTTCTTCACTTTTTTTTCCCCATCACAGCTTTCATAAATCTGCCCCAACTACAATGTAGAATAGAAGAGAGCTTAGGAAGGGTTCTTACTTCATATCAAAATCTTTCACTTTATACCTCATTATTTCTAATAAGATGTAGCCTGTTAGCTCAAAAACATATTAACCCTATTTTTTCTTGTATAGTCTTCTAATAGTTAGAAATAGTTTTTAATCACTTTTCTTGCTAGAAATAATTTTTCTCCTAAAAGTATATTTTTGTTTTAAAAGAACAAACCACCCCCAAATTTTATATGGCATTTCATATCTTAAAAGTACTTCTATAAGTACTGTACTCAACATCTTAAAACAGCAAGTACATTTGATCAATCCTAAAAGACTGTCTTGGTACAGAGATCCATTTCTCAATTAATAAATATAAAATACCTATCATTTTACATAAGCTTTTTGAACACTTATCTTAATATAGGGTAGTAAATGTTTCAACATCTGAAGATTTTCTCTGAAAGACATGTTCCTGAGATATGAAAACCTATGGATAGTATTCAGTTAGAGTGAGAGCAATTTTCCCGTCTTATCCTATGCTCTACCTAGTAGTAATTTCTTCTGTTTTAAACCATGAGAAATTGACTGTGGTAGGCACTGACAATTCCAACACTTGCATACAAACAGAAAGACTTTCTCCAGAAACAAATAGGCCTTATAAAACTTGTAGTTGCAAACAGCCAACTCCAGCCTTCACTCCTACTCCCAAAGGTTCCTCAGACTCTCTGCTCTACCTCTACCTCTCCTCACATCTCTGCTTGCCTCCTGGCACCTTGAGTGGTGTCAGTCCTGCTTATTTCCCAGGCAGGCACTAAGAGGGCAGAAATGTGCCAGCATCTCTGCTGGGGAGAGGCAGGAGGAAATCCTAAAATTTTCCAATTTTCACAAGACTTACTTGAAGTTAATGTTGTTGGCAATTCTGCCCTTTTATAAAATTGGCTGAAATTACTGAATGTATTCAGAACCCCTCACAGGGATGACATATATCCACTCACATTTGATTCAGAGGTACAGTGCTCCTATAAACCCCTTTCTCTTCCTCCTCATGCCTAACAGTGCCATAGGCTTCATAACCTCTACATGTGTTGCCAGGGAGGTCTGCTTAATAATATCCTGTCTGAACAGGAGCTGCATGATGAGCTTATATAGTGTTCTGAATAACATACAGGGAACATTACTGTAATTGTGGCGTTCATTGCATATAGATGTATATCTACAAACAACAATTGTAGACAACTTTCTCCAAACCTAATTTTCTAACCAGGTCTTCTGTCCTCTGGTTGCTCTTATCAAGCAGAGTTATGATCTCACTTATTCTAACATATAAAATGCGGTACATCCATGTGATTCGATGAATATGTAATAGTCAATGAGAACAGAATCTCTGCATTTTTGAAGAACAGTATTTGAAGGAGCACCATTAAATTACTAAATGAAATACTCAGGTTTGACCCTCTTTAACTCATAGGTAAAATACCCTTCAAATTCACTGAGTCCTTGGATTTCATCCATAATCCATACTTAATCAATTTCACCAAATGCTATTCAACCAGTAAATCATGTCAGAAAATGCCAACTAGCTGATTCTTTAGATAAGACAATGGAAAGAAGAAAAGAGGTTAGAGTAGCTGGAATATTTTTTTTCAAATACTTGAAACTTTTTAAAGATTTACGCTATTAAACTTTTCAATAAACTGCAATCCTGAATATAATGCACCTGTCACTAAAGCCTCCAGATTTAAACCTGCAGATACATCTCACTGTATAAATATACTACAGCCTGGTAAAACTGAAGTCATAATTTATTTGCATCAGCCACAGTGAAGTATCTGAGAGGCATTTCAAGCTAAATGGGATATACATGGGTTGGGTCAACAGTTTTCCCTCAATTTCTTTAGATATACAATTGAACTATGTTATAGTGACCACAGGGGGATGCTAGGTTTTGCTGCAGGGTGATAAGCTCAGGCTGTTTGCTCTGTGTGCATGGATAAATAGCCAGCTGAAAGAGCATTTTGTGTTCTACTGATTGGCTTCCTTATTGACTTGTAGTCCCTCCTGCATTGCTGCACCTCTCCAGGTGAGCTTTCCCAGTTTCTCTTCCAGTTGTGTTTTCCTCAATGTGAAAACTCCTCTTCGTGTTCTGCATGAAGCCACTCCACTGAGCAGCCGAAGGTGGTGAACACAGCCTTTCCAATAGCGTTCCATACATCTTTTGGAGCAGATTTCTCGAAGATGAAGATAATGCTGGCTTCTTGAGGACACAACCAGCATCTGGCGATCCACCCAAGGGTCCCACTGCAGCCCGAAGAGCACCACTAGGTGTCAGCGCAGTGCCGCGGATTGCAAGTCTATTACGTGACACAGGGTGTAATTAGCAAATTTAGTTTAATACGTGTTTCTCTTTCCTTCCTATTGCTTTTAAAACACTGTTGTATTTTGGGGTTTTTTCCCTCCCCCCCCCCCCCCGCCTTTTTTAATTTTCAAAATCTGTTAGTCCAACAACCTGGTACTTTTTGTCTGCTAGCTATGATGTCAGAGCTAATGCCATGTTAACATAGCCGGGTCTTTCCTTTCACTCAGACTGAAAATTATTCCATAAAAGTCTCAGTATCGAAAACGAAGCAGAAGCATTAAGCACACACAGCAATCCTACTTGAACATATTTCCTTAAAAATATAGGTATACCTTATTCCTTTTTGATGTGGTGTAATAATCTGTTATCTTTTTTCATGCATGTTACACTGATTTCATGCTTGAGTGGAAAGAATGGATGATTTATTAGGAGAGCCCTATTCATCCTGCCGAGCAGACTTGGGTTTGAAATTGATATGTACTTAAGGAAATACAATATCTCAGGTCACAGTTTTGAAAATACATTTCTGGTTGCAGCTTCATTAAAGGATTTCTTTTAAGAAAAGGTAGGCAATAGAGATCTTAGCTGTTGCTCATCTTTGCATTCTACATAAAAGATTATACTAATGAATGATTTGACCAGAATAATTTTCTACAGCTTCTGTTCCTGCCTTTGCATTGATTTCCATTATTCATCCATAATTGTGGTACAGAGTGTTATAAAATGAGATTTGATTTTGAAACATTGCTTGTAACTGGTGACCCTTCAAAGTTTGAAAAAACTAGGCATCAGTTCAATTACATTATTCTGTCACCAAAAATTTTTTGGAAATATTTTTAGTAGGACTTAACAACCCATTAAAATATGATTAAATTGTGAGGCCTGTAGTTCTACTCTAATTAACATCTCCTTGCGGTAATGATAAATCACCATTCAATATAGTGGTGAGGATATTTCTATATTGTAAGCCCTGAGTAATTTGAATGTTGCTGCCAAGATAGAGCCACCCAAATTAATAGAAAGCTGATTAATGACACTTTCTCTGACTAGAGTGCTGAAAGTAGGAGCAAAACCTCCATGAGTTAATGAGATGGCCTCTCTTCCTTCAAGAAATTCTTGCAGTACAGAAGTCAGAGGTTTCATTTAGAGACTGTTCAAGTCATGGTGAAGTTTTACTTCCAAAGAGCAGGTCAGTGGTAGATGTTAAGACTTAATGTACTAAACTTCTATTCATCTACTGTTTTTCTTTTTATAATTTAGGCTTCACAATGAACAGCAAACTGACATGAATATGCTGGGTAGCTCTTATGGCCTACCCAAACTATAAACTTAGATTTTTCTGTGGGTGGTTGAAAATCTTTGTGTCCTTGCATCTACTGTTCGGAAATACAGCAACAGAACTGAGAAGAAACTGCATTTTCATCTCTTGCATACTTTTATTATTTTACTTTTGCACCATGTAAGATTGGTTTTTTGTTTTGTTTTTTTTAAGGAGGGTAGAAGACTTGATTATTTCCATTAAATCAAAACATTAGCTATTTTCACTTTAAAAATTAAATTTAAAAATTAATATCACTAGTCTGACTGTTCCAAACATGTAAAGATATGGAATAAAAACTTTAGTTCACTGAAATAAAAAATTTCTTTGATATGCTCTGCACTGATCATTACCATTTAGGAGAGACCTTGTGGTTATAACAGATATTTCTAGGAAAACATCAGTTCAGTGCTCAGAAACTGTGAAGAAGCAAATTGAGTGTTGAAAATTATTAGAGAAGAAATAGAGAATAAAGCAGAGAACATTATTGAAACACTTTACAAATCCATGGGGAGCTCACATCTTGAAGAACAAGTATAATTCCAGTCATCCCATTGAAAAATAAAATAGTAGAACTGGAACAGGTACAGAAAAAGAAAGGAAAAAAAGTATGATCAAAATTGTGAGTTTTTTGTGAAAAGAGTCAACAAACATACTGCATCTCTCCATCTTGTAAAGACATGAAGGAGACTGACAAAGTTCTGTAAAATCATGAATAGCATTAAAAAGTTGTATAGAGGGCAACAGAACACTGTCTTATATGTTACAAAAAATAGGTACAGGAAAAGAAACCATACAAGAGAAGCTCAAAATAAGCAAAAGGGTAAGACTGCTTTAAATAACACTCATTTAAACTGTGGAACTCCTTGCCATAAGGTATTATATGGATGTTAAAAGTTGTAATGGTTTGAAAAAGCATTTGAAGAGTTTTATGAAATAAAAACCATGGAGTGGTCTTGAATCTGTGGATTCTTGTGATATCCATGTGATTTCATGTAGAGTTTTGCTTGTGGGGAATACGACTGTCTGAGGCCCATCACATTCATTTCAGAGCAGGGCATTCAAATTCAGTTCATTGCAAACCAAGCCACAGAAGTTTTAATAACAGTGGCCAGGTCAGATTCTGTCAGGAGATGGTCTAAT
Organism: Pomatostomus ruficeps; assembly: GCA_013400735.1. Lineage (NCBI taxonomy): Eukaryota > Metazoa > Chordata > Aves > Passeriformes > Timaliidae > Pomatostomus > Pomatostomus ruficeps. The sequence continues at coordinate 33,927 of VYZT01020517.1, forward strand.
CTCATGGCTAGTCATAAATGAAAGAAGACTTTTATGGGGTTTTTTTGTCATATGATGTAATGAGAAATGCAGGACCATGCCAAGGCTGCCTACCACCTTAAGAAATGAGAGCAGCTGTCCCTCAAGCAAAAATTTTATTACTGTGTTGGTTACTTGTCCAAAATGTTTTCCTCTGCCTATCAATATTGCTTTTACTGTGCCCAAGTTTAGTTCAGCTATTCCTAGTCATAGCACTAACTCCTCTTAGGTTCTGGGACAGCTGGAGAGGGGTAGTTTATGGCAATTTGTTTTATTTGTTGGCAATGGGTAGAAAGTTAATTTACTGAATGAGAAAGTGATGTAGAACTGAATGTCACAATGTATCTCTAGCATTTGTGTCTACTGAGTATGAGAGAAGTTGCACAGATATGTTAAATGGAATGAGAGGAAAGAGAGCTTGTAGCATTTCCAGTCCAAAACTTTGGAACTCATATCTACCATTCCCCTCGGTAAAACTGACAGACAGTAGTGAGGTTTAGATTTTTAAGACTTCTGTCTTCAACATCTTCTTTCTCGTGTCCTATAGAGTAGCCTTATTTTACTGTGAGTCCTTTAGGTTTTACTGATCCCTAAAAATCTAGGACATCTAATATAATTAAAAAGGATAGTGTATTGTAAATAGTTTTTAAAACTTTCATGATAAACAACCTAACAATAATCTTTAAGAGGCTGTTTTTCCTCCATCTACCTTTCAGAAGCATTAGCTTCAGACAAGCAGAAGGACAACTACAAATCTTTAAACTGCTGTAAACTTATTTCCTTGGGTTACGTTCACCTCTCTTGGTGCACCAAAAGTGCTGAACTCAAGTGAGTTTTTAATTTTGCAGGGTTAATAACTATCAGTTCAGTCTGACTCTAATACTGCTGGCTCTAAAGGTGTGTAAGTGACCTATTGATTTCCTTGGCATTTTGTGGCTTGTTCTGATATAAGCACAGCATTTCTTGAAGTCATCTTGGTGCAATGACAAACAGTCAATATACTCTGCCAGTGCTCTGTTATTGAAACCTTTTACCCAGTGATTAGATAGTATTGCCTTGAAAGGTACTGATTGAGCCATGTTGCTGGTTTATACTGAAGGCTTTTCAAGGAGCTCCTCACTCAGCTGTGAATGTTTCAGTTAGCGGAGCATTCTTTATTTGCTTAGCCTTGTTCTTCCCCTTAAATTACGCATTAAATATAAATCTGCATCCTGATACATCACAAAGACAACGCTGTACTTCTAGCAGACAGCAACCCAGAGAGGTGATGTAATGTTTTTGGACTGTCTCAGCTCCCTGGAGCGAGACAGGTTGGAATTCCCTCCAGGTCAAAGACCTGTCCCCCTGTGAGATATAAACACAGGTTAGCTTAGCTTAAATCTGGTAGCAAGCAGCGCTGCACATGCTGGCAGAACTCCTTTCTATCCTTTAAAGGGTAATAAATAAATAGCTCCCCAAATTCTCAAAGGCAACCTATGCAGTCATCTCATGATGTGAGAAAGCATGCAGTGGTGGTTTGCCCTTTTGCAGAGCTCAGCTTTTCTGCCCCAACAGGAGACCGTTGTGTGAAGTGTGCCCTCTTTTGCCCAATGCTTCCCTTGAGTCTGAACAAAACCCTTTGCAACTTAATCCTTACCACTGGCAGATAGGTCCAGGTGCTAACTCAGCTTTGTCTCACTTCACCTCCTTCACTGCCCATTCTGCTCAGCCTGCATCTGTCAGGAATTGTGCATCCTCTCCATTTCCTTTCTTTAATATAAGTGATAGGGAATGTAATTTTTGTCCTACACAGTACCCATACCAAAACTTGCTATCACTAATCTTTTTTGTACCCACTGTGCAAATGATCTAATTGTACTCTGGGAGCTATATGGGAGGTGAGTGTCAAAGGCCAGGTGACACTGGTTCTGGTTCTCCCCTCTCCATCTGTTAGCATATTCCCTGCAACACCCCTGCTCTTTAGTCACGGATCTCACACAAACAAAAACTCTACTCACAGCTCTTGCAGATGGGAGAGCTGAGAAGAGAAAGGGAAAAGGATGGAAAAACATAGCTTATCATCAATCCGTTCTTCTCTGACATCATGCATGTTGTGCCATCTCTCAGAACCAGGAAGTAGAGGTGCAGGGCAGTGGCATACAGGGCCAAACCTCTTTTTGCACGGGGCTTAAGAGAAGCCACCAGCACTGGCATTACCAATGCTGCAATAGAAATGCAGACATAGTTTTGTATTTTGTATCACAAAATCATTTGTGAGTTTTTTTAGTGCTACTCCAAAGCAGAAGTCCTGCAAGGAGTGGAGAAGACTTCAGCTTACGCTCTATTCACTTTCGTTTTTGAATAAGACAATAAACAGTGTTGAAAATAAGGCTACAAGTCCACCTCAGCCCACTATTCAATCACAACCATATTTGTAATATTCCCTATGTTTTCTCATAAACTCTGTAAGCATGAAGCACCAAAATTCTTTCCCATGAATCCCTGAAAGGAGTAAAACCTTCAGGTAGAAATCCAGTCAAATGGTCTTCCAGAGAAGTGTGTAAGAATTGATTCCTCCTTTAGGACACCTCTCAACTGTAAGTTTACTCAGAAGAATAAAACCTCACAAAGGAAATTTAAAAGACCCATTCATAGGTATGAGTCTGAGTTTTAACCATTAAGGACAGTAAGAAAAGTAAGGAAACAGTAAGGAAAATTAGCATAAATTGCTTGCCATTGTGAAGTCAATTAAAGGGTATTAAAACGACACAGATGCATGCACTTGGGTAAACTGTGCTTTGACCATTCCAGCTTCTGGCTACTTCACACTTGAATTCATCCCCATGATACTTAAATTGTTTAAACACATGCACATGGAAATAAAATCCTTAGCTGAATCATCTTAATTTTCTTGACAGATCCCATGCACAGATGATCTTACAGTAAAATTGATTAGGATTTATTCAGAAAATGACACTGAAATATAAATTATGTTCTGCTCTGGCTCTCAAGGCTTCTGTTCTTTGAAATTCCTACCTAGCCTAAAAAACACCAGCTAAAATGAGGAGAGCCTGCCACTGAGGTGATAAAGCTGACAGACAACTTAATTATCTTGGCCAAGGAGAATTTGCTTGCTTGGGCAATTGGAAGTGAGGAAGCCAGCTTGCTTTTAGTATCCCAGCAATAATTACATCTATTATAATAGTCAGGACACAGTACTTTCCAGTCTCTATGAAAATGGATGTTGGGAATTGTTTTAGAAATAAATGTTATGAAATGTGTTCTCTGGAACAAGTAAATGTTTCATATTGTGGAGATAAGCTGTAGAGAACTGTGTGAATCACTGAAACAAAGCAGCCCCTCTGTTTGCATGGAGAGCGAATAATGACCAGGTGTGTCTCAGCTGGAAAATCAGAGCATGAGCATAGCCTACTGGCTTCTGGTAAAATTGCATTAGCAGTAATTGCTTTTGAAAGGGGCTTTGCTCTTTAAGATTTTACATGAACTGCAAAAATTTTTCCCCCTTTAAACTTTTCCATGTTGTCCTAATGGAAAATCAAAAATAAATGTTTGATCCCCTAATTAGTGAGTTACTAAAACTACTGCTAACACTCCACACTGCATCCTGAATAAAATCAAAATTAATATGCTTATTTTATTGCTTATTTCAAGAAATATGATGAGTTAGGTGTTTCCCCATGGCCCCGTGAAGTTAAAGGCATGCTTAGTTTTGCATATTAATAAGTTAGGGCAACATGGTCATCCACATACAGATATTCTGGATGGGATAGAAGGAAGCTGCAAAAATACATATTAAATTAGTTCATTGAGGGAATTAAAACTGCTAAAAGAAAATCCACCTCTACAGCTTTAGCTGAAACCACATTCACTGTCTGTATGTACGCATGAGCTATGAAATATGGCAATAATAGCTCAGAAATCAGGATTAATATTTTGCTTTTGTTCCACCCTTTCATTCATTAAGTATGACTTCCAGTCATTCCAGCTCTAGCAGCTCTTAGTTCTTTCCTGGAACAAAACTTGCATTGCTCCTAAGGAGAGCTTGTATCTTCACAGGGAATGGGTGCAGCACTGCACCACACACTTCTTAAACATGATGGCTGTCTCATCTTGGCACTGTGGCACTATGTGTCTCTCTAATACCTCACAGGAACTCCTTGCTTCCCTTTAAACAGAGTTTGCAAAGACCCTCTGGTTTTTATTGTTTGTGTTTGCATGTCTGTATATCTCTCTGTGTCATACGTCAGCTACCCCCGAGTGAAAACCGCAGAGAGACAATGCAGCACCTGTACAGAGATAACACAGGGACTTGAGCAACAGGCAGGTGAACGAAGTAAAGAGGCTGCACACCTCCCAAAAGATCTGGGTGTTTGGTCAAATCTGGGTTTGGGGGGCTTCTGTGAACAGAGTCTATGAAACATGGCACGTTATCAATGAATAATAATTTTGACTACCAAAACCAACATCAAATGTATTTTCTTTGCAGAATGCCTGCTTTAACCTTGAATCATGTAAACATATACAGCCTATGGATGTTAAGGAGCAGAATTGCATGCCAGCCAGAGGACCTTCAAAGTTGTTATCAAATCTCTCAGAGCAGATGGGAGACTGATAACACGCTTGTTGTCTTTGGCTTGTTTCAGTTTCCTTACTTTCAATCTCATTGCTGATCTCCAGCAGCTTCTCTGCTTGCAATTCTTATTTGACCTTTTTGTTGCAAAGTTATTGTGGAGGCTTTAAATAGTTCTTTATGAGATCTCAGTGGGTATTTCAATCTGAAATTCGGGAACAGTTCTTGTTATAATCCTAAGAATGAGCATATACAAGCTGACCTGCAGTTTAGTGTTCATTTCAGTCCCAGATGTCTATTGTCTCTCACAGTAGGTACAGGAGAGCACAGTATAAGGAAAAAAACTGTTTATTAAAACTGCTGTGAAACAGGAATTACAGGGTTAGTGTGAAAATTTGAATTCTTCAACTGAAATGTCCTTAACATTATTTCGAACTTTTTGGGTTACTGCTAATGTTACAATAATAAGAATTTATTTCTTTTGCCCAACAGAAGTAATATTATGTATTTTACACCCAAATTGCATCTAAATCAGTGTGGTTGTAAAAAGCTGCAGATTATGAATAGGTTCTAATTTTTTTCCCAGAAAATTATCTGCAGATTGAAAATGCATTTGTGCTATCAGAGATTAGATGAACTAATCATACCCCCAAATTGCAGAAGAAAAATGGTTCAAATTTTTTTTGTGAGAAAAAAGTGGTAGACTGTGCAATTAGAGCTTGCAACAAATGAAAACCTGAAGATTACATAGTATTCTGATATTTTTCCTGATGTTGATTTTCAATTTATTTTCCCAGATGACCCCAAGCAAGTACATTAGAATTAAGTCCACTGATTTCCATGGATCTTGTCTTTAAAGAATATTATTAATCATCATGAGGAAGGGAAAATAAATAAGAATAATAAATAATATTTTGCAGTGATGACCATTAAGGTGAGAATTATGGGAGAATTTATCTTTTAACAGAAGGATTATGAAACCTCATATTGCCACACAGCAAGATAGATAAGCTCTGTTATACAAATAATTATTGTTGTTATTACTCTCCACATGGTCCCACTTTTATTTTTATTTTTAAATTGACACCTTCCCTTCTACTATTCATTCCATTTCATCACCAGCTCATGGTTTTTTGCTTCCCATTTATCAGAGAGAAAGAAAAGAGTTATTCTCATAACCAGGAGTTAAGCTAGAGGGATTTGTATTTCTATTTTGCTCAGTGTCACTTAGACAAAAGCTCACAGCAATAAAACACAGTTTGTATTGGAACATGTAGTAGTTTGTTGATGGTTTGTGATACAGCAAATGTGCTTTCTTTAAGAGTTTTCAGTTTCAGAAGCAGCAGTGTGAATATTTCTATGACTTTAAATGCCTCACCTCTGGCACTTTATGCTAGAATTTTCCTGTGCATGTGAAAAATAGGCATCCTTTAATCACATTTCTAAGGCAATGATTTGCAATGACACAGTGGCACTGAATCAGGTGCATAGTCCATCAGCTGTGAAATCTTGGATGATTTCAGGCAGAATCTGGTAATAGGCTGAATTAGCCACAGCTCATTTTACTAGTTACTGCATGTTACTACACTTTAAATAGCACTGGGCTATTTTATGGCAGCCACACCCTTTATCTCCACTTTTTAGCTGGCCCGGGAAGCGACTAACAGTTCCTTCTGTTTTCAAAGAAATTGCAACTCCCATCTCCAGGGTAAGATATTCTGATAAGCATCTTGGTACTAAGGAGCATGAAATTGAAATGGACTCAGTGCACTCTGCCTTTTTACCCAAATGAGACCCAGAGCATTGCTCTGACTTTCTTATTTCCATCCCCAAACCCAAATGACAGTTTTTAATATTATCTGATAGGGCAGGCCTCATAGAGTCCTTAAAATCACTGTACTTCACATTTCATTTCAATAGTGATTAGAAAAGGACTCAAAAAGTCTTTGTTGACCATAAATTAACATAAGTGGCCCAGGTTTTGGTACAAAAATATATGACTAGTAGCTCTATTCATACTGAATGGCATAAATCCTTGGGGGTATGCTTATCAAAACAGGACCATGTGTTCTGCATTATTAACTAAGGGCTGTTTACTCAGATAAGTCAATATGTAGAAGAAATTCTAAAAGAACATTTTGTTCCACAAAAAGAGTTCAGCTGAAAATATATTCAAGCTTTAGCTTTCATATTGGTCAACCTTTTGTTTTCATCTTTCATACCAGCGGGGTAGTGGAAATCCCATTTCCCAGATAGCACAAGCTGGCTGAGAGCAATCATTTTCTTCATTTCATTTAATTTCTTGTGCAGAATGGGCTAAGGATATAGCCTGGAGGCACCCCAGGGTTCGATGCACTAAGATGCCAAAGCACTAAATTGAACAGGAAATTCAGAATAAAAACAAATAGCAACAAAATCTATGTGAAATGCTCAGACAGTAATTCTAGTACCTCAGAGTACTCAGCATTATCTTTCTCCTGACTGACAATAACATACATAGAAAATATATATCAGAAGCAGGGTCATGGGGGCTGTTTCTATAGTCAACCAGAGGACAGTTAAAGATGATTCTGATACTCATTTCTTTATGTAAGGTGCTCTCTCTACCTATTTCCCTACATGGCACATAATATTCCCCTATCTTGGAGGATTTCTATAATGAGAATAAATTGGCACAGAGCAGAGAGTAAGTACCACGTTTCCTTTGCTTCTTTGTGTTTGTCCAAAGGGAACATAAAATGCAAATGAATCAGAATGGAAATGTTTTGCCCACTTTTGGGTCATACAATTTGTAACCCATTTTTCACATGTGAAAAGGAAGATACAAAGTCTATGGCATTTAAGAATTTAACTCATGAATTTACTTTGCTTACAGATTTGCACATAACACTTAAGTGGAGCTTTAAGCAGAACAATGTCTCTTAGAAAGTTTCATCATGCATTAGGGTCAAGAGATAAAATTTATACAACTGGAAATTTGACATAGTACTTTGGTATTATTTTTAATATTTTTTTGTTGGTAATACAAAGTTTCTGGAAGGTAAGATCCGTTTTAAGGCCAAATCAAAAAGCGATCATCAAGAGGCCATGAAGATGGCTTCAGTAAAAAGAAAACAGGGTGCAGTAAGTTTACGTGAAGTCAGGTGGGCAGCTGAGAATAGCCTGGTCACTTCGAGAAATTGTACAAGGAAACAATTACTTCAAGTTTGAAAGCCACTGTAATGGTGATGCTTAGATGTTAAGTAGCATCTGTTTTTGTGGCAGTGCCCTGAGATAGTTAACACTGATAAAGAACACTACTTGCTAACTACTTGTTAGCAAATCTAGCAAATTCATGCCTGGGTTTGGTTTTTCCGTACTATGGAGCCTTAGCTTCCTCTTCATGGCAATTGCTAAAAGAAAGTTAGAATCACTTGAATTTATTAATAGACTTTATTAGAACCAACATATTTTTTTTCAACCGTTTTGTTAAAGAATTCAGATGTTTAGATTGATAGATCATAGAAGTGATGAAAGCTAAACCTAATTTTGTTTGTTTTCATCAGTATTACTCAACTAAACAAACCATTTTCCTGTTCATCTATCCTAGGACAAAGAACTACATTTTAAGTACCTGGAAAGTGTCATTAACTGCTTTTCTAAATCAAACCTTTGACATGGAGTGAGGTTGTAGTCTCATGGCTATCCTATATTTTGTCATTCACAATGACAGTGTAATCCCAACAAAAGTATTATTCATAATCTCGTAATAAAAATTGCACGCAGAAATCTGTAAAGTATTTGAATCTGATTGGTATGACAGACAGTATAGATGTATTATAATATGTACACCAATGATACTAAAAGCTTAGTAAAGATTTGGTCTTGTAGTAAATCATAAGCTGAGCTCTCTCCTGGAACTGTGCATGTGTGCCCTTGTGTCCTCTCCTGCGCTGCAGCATCAAGCAAGGTTTCTGTGCAGAAACGAGCTGTGCTGCATATGCAGGAGATAGTTTTAGCAGTTCTTCTGTCAGGACCCCACTTAACCCTTTGGTATTAAACACATACAAACTTCAGGGAAACTACAGTTGGAGGAAACCAACTTTATTTCTGAATTTCCTTTCATAATACCCTAGAATTTTTTCACATAGTTTTCTCTCAAGCCTACTCCTGTTACTTTTAACTTTTCATGAAGTTGACTCTGAGCTTTTGCTGTGGAATGATGCCCTTATTTCAGAGAAAGTGGAGAAGACAAACTTCACTAAAACACTTGTATTAATGATGCCTAGAAGAACAAACCTAAAAACAAAAAGGAAATAATGAGCGTCCCATCATTTCTTCTGCTTATTTTCTATCCAGTCCATTAGTGATGCTGCAGTGCTAAACATTGATAATTTTTTTTTTCCATGGGGAATATATATTTCAACTAACACTGGAAATTAATATTTCTCTGTTTCTCTCATTTTTTTAAAATTATCCAGTGAATTATAACTCTCTGCCTTCATTACCACCATAGAAAACACATTAATCAGCTAGGAGAAACCCATCAATTTTTATCACAACACAGAAACTGTTTCAAAGACAATAATTCTAATTCCAGGAAGAATTTTAGAAAAAAATAGGAAATAGCCAATGTATCTCAAATAAAGAGCTATTTCATGAAGGAAAGAAAAGGGGGGAAAATGTGACAGCAGACATGTGTAATGAGGTTTTACTGGAGAGACCAGTAAACTACTTTGCTTTGAAAGGGAATTCAAGAGAACGGCACCGTCTGCTCTACAGACCAGCAGTCTGTGTTTTTATAGCACCGTACCTGCTCCCTCTTGTGGCTGCTTCCAAGGGATTGTCCTGTCAACATCATACAGGCCACAATTACAAGAAGGTGAACTCTGAACAGGATTCTACACTTTATTTGTACTGCATATGCACTCCACAGGTTTCCGTAGGGATAATTTTTCCCTTAATGTCATAGAATGATAGAATCATAGAACGGTTTGGAATGGAAGGGGATCTTGGAGGTTATCTAGTTCCAACCTCCCTGCCATAGGCAGGGACACCTTCAACTAGATCAGATAGCTCAGAGTCCCATCCAGCCTGGTCTTGAACACCTCCAGGGATGGGGCATCCACTTTTTCCTAATATCTGATCTAAACCTAACTTCTTTCAGATTAAAGCCATTATCCCCAGTTTTAGCACTACATGCTCTTATAAAAAGTCTCTCCCTCTTTTTCATAAGTTCCCTTTAAGTATTGGAAAGCTGCAATTAGGTCACTCCGAAGCCTTTTCTTTTCCAAACTGAGCAAACCCAATTCTCTCAGCCTTTCCTTACAGAAGAAGTGTCCCATCCCCCTGATCATCTTGGTGCCACTCCTCTGGACTTCCTCCAATGTTCTTCCTCCAATGTTCTTCCTGTGCTGGAAGCAGCACTCCAAGTGGGGGCCTCACCAGAGCAGGGGTGCAGAATCCCATCCCTCGCCATGCTGGCCATGCTGGTTTAGATACAGCCAGGATACATTTGGCTTTCTGGGCTGTGAGTGCACATGGCCAGCTCCTGTCCAGCCTCTCACCCACCAGCACCCCCAAGTCCTTCTCAGCAGAGCTTCTCTCAAGCTGTTCGTCGCCCAGCCTGTGTTGATACTGCGGGTTGCCCCAACCCAGGTGCAGCACTTTGCACTTGGTCTTGTTAAACTGATAGTCTAAGGATTAAATGTTTCTAAAATCTGTTAGCTAAAGCAGGCCCGGAATCGGTTAGCTAGAACAGGCCTCAGAGATTGTTAGTTAGTGTAGGCCTTGGAAACGGGAGATGTGAATTTCTACTTGTGATTGCTTAGAACATATTATATGGTTTCTGTTAAACCATGCGAACCCCCACCTGTGTATCCACCTACAGAAACGCTATGGGAATGGGGGGCTAGGAGCCACGCTTGGGTGAAAACAATCTTGGAAAGGGGGACAGGGAATCATACTAGGGTAAACATAATCTTGGGGGAGGTTTTTCCAATAGAACAATGTTAAGCTAATGATTAATGTATGATTAACCAACTGTCATGTAACGGAGAGGGTATAAAATGTGTTCACTCTGAATCCATGTTGAAGTCGGATTTGGGTCCGTTACCCCTGATTTCCAAAGCTCTTCCAATAAAAGCACCGCATGTTATCATCCCGTGTGATAATATGTTTCTACGCTAACAAAAACTCATGAGATTCCCAAAGACCCACTTCTCAAGCTTGTCCAGGTCCCTCTGTCCATCAGGTGTGTCAACTACACCACTCAGCAGGGTGTCATCTGCAAAGCTGATGAGGGTTTAATCTCTTCATTATATCATTAAAGAGCATATTAAATAACACTGATCCCAACATGGACCCCTGAGGGACATCACTTGTCACTGGTATCTGTCAGGACTCTGAGCCATTGATCATTACCCTCTGGATGCAACCATCCAAGCAATTCCTTATCCACCTCACAGTACACCCATTAAATCCATCACTCTCCAATTTGGAGAGAAGGATGTTATGGGAGACCGTATCAAAGGTGCTACAGAAGTCTATATAAATGACATCCGTAGCTCTTCCCCTATACACTGATACTCCACTGTAGATTATCACTAGGTGGGTCAGACAGGATTTTCCCTTATTGAAACCATACTGGCTGTCTTGAATCACATCCAGGTATGGATCCTGGTGTGCATGAATAGGATTTCTTGCCTTGGAGCAACACCTCTGCAAAAAGCACAAACAAAATGAAAACAAAGCACTGATTACATAGCAGACAAATTTTAAAAACTCTGTATGCCCTTCTATATAAACACATTAATAAAACCAGAATGATTTTTTTGTAATTTTCACTGAACTTTTCAGTGCAAAGGAGTCACACAGAAAAGGTTGACTGGGGAAGACTTGTGCTGTTCTTCCTCTGTTGATTTGTTAAGCTGATCTCCATCAGGGGAAAAGCACATTTATTCAGGAGTGGCTTTATTGAAAGCAGTCAGTTTTCCTACCCACATGAACCACGTAGGGAGAAGAATGAAACCCTGAATAGTAGCAAGTATTTGCTGCTTTGAAAATGAAAGTAAACTAGACAAAGACAGCTTTTAAATTTTCTTGTGGTATTTCATTTCTTTTTCTTTTATTTCTACTTTCTCTTCCTTTTTTTTCTTTGTAAAATATTGCTGTTCACAGCAAGTAAGTTTCCTCCCACCACATAGTGCCTGCATGAAGTACCCTGCATCAACTCTGCTTTCTTTTACAGCTTAAGTGTCAAGTAAATGATTTCCAAAACTCTTCAAACATTTTAAAATTTAAATCTCATTAGACCCTGCTGAAGTTTTGAAAGAACAACACAATTGTTACTGAGCAGGGCAACGCAAGAGTGTGTGTTCATCCGGAGGTCATCTTAGGGAGCAGCTGTGAAAAGTACTCACTGTTCAAGGGAAAAAAACACATATCTCTGTGGAATTCTAAAAGAAACCAAAGATAACAATAATAGCACAGAAAACCTTTCCTTTTGTGTTTTTTGAATTTTGGGTGAAGATGGAAATTTGAGGTTTCCTTAGAAATTCCATTGAGGAAGACATATACCATTTAGTACACACTAGCATTTCTTTTGCTATAGGAAGCATGAGGTTTTGTTGTTTTTATTGTTGTTTTGGATTTTTTGTTTGGGTTTTTTTTTTGAGGGGGTGGAGAGTTTTTCTGGTTTTGTTTGTTTTGTTTTGTGGTCTGGGTTTTTTGTTGGTGGTAGTTTGACTTGGTTAGATTTGATTTGGTTTGATTTGGTTTTGGGGTTTTTTCTGCTATGAGTCTGTCCTATAGCTTTACACAGCAGAAGAAGCTACTGACCTAATAAAACTAAGTTCTGTAGTGCTGGGATGAAACTCATAGATACTGTCTTCTGGAGAAAAACCTATATGTGGGAGAAAGCAAAATAAGAGGACCAAAAGAGCCTTTTACATGCAAAGGTATCACACTGTGTCTCCTGGGACATTGAACAGCAGTGGCAAAGGACAGACCCTGCAGCAAGTGGTTTCCAAATAACTAATTTAGCAGAAAGCTATGAGTTTACCATCATTCTCTGTAGAAATGGACTAAACCCCTTGTAGTGCAGTTTTGCTGCTTACTCAGGGAACTCTACCTATGGAGCACAATACCCTACACCCCAAGACTTTGCATATGAAAAATTTTCTTCACTCCTGAGCTGTGTCATTACCTTTGTAGGTAGATTTATCCCCATGCTTTTTCTGAACCACTGACATATTGAATACCCTTTAAAGTTACTATGCCAGTTTTCCCACAAGCAAAACAAATATGTTAAAATGTCAGACTTGACCAAAGAACAGTGGTTTCATTTTGTGAAAACCTGCAGTACTTGAGTGTATTATGTACTACACTGGCATGCAAACAAAAGCTTTCTGATTTATTTTCTATCACTGGAATGGTATTGAATTATCACCTTTTAAACTGCCACGTGAATTACTACTTCATTACTGCAATGGGAGGTGATGGCTAGGACACTGTCCAAAGATTCCAGTTCAAATCCCCCTTATGCCTGGTTTCCCAAGACTTACAGTGCTGGAGAATTTATAACTTCATTTTCCCCCTCACAATATAAATACTTTCAAAAGTCATGAACTTTACTGAAATATTTTTAACTTTGACATAACAGGATCTTTCATCAAATTAGAGTTTCATTGACTACGTTTCAACCAGCTCTAAGAAATATAGACATAATGATCACCATTTGAGGTGCCTTGATGGTTAAAACTTTTAGATAGTGTTGAAAAACAACAGGAGATTTTTGTCTAAAAGTTAGAAATAGACTTTCTATTTTGTGTACATAAATCTTTGCTCTGGAACAAGATGCAATGCAATTGCTGCCATGCTCTGTGTGGGGTGATTATGCAGTGACTTTGTTACTGTGATTTAGTTAAACAATATGATAAATGCTGTCAAAAACATTGAAGTGAACCTTAAAATATTTTGAAGTATTCCATTGGCTTATGCAATAGTAAAAGCTTTGTGTTGCTATTCCATCTGAGTTGCTCAGCTCTGTATTTATACTTTGTATGTCTGAGTGTTATATGGATGACCAACCAACAGGTTGAATAATTAATGCCACCTTCTGGATTTTTACTAAGTAGAGGTAGCGGAGGTTAAGAGCAGGCAATGAGAAGTCTGATGGTCTTTAAAACTCCTTTCTCATCTTGCAGTACACCCTGCCATAAAACTAGGAACTGGCATTCAGAGCTACGCAAGGTCAGCACTGGAAAGTCTTTTTACATTTCAATCATACCTACAAGCTTTAAGGGACCTGAAGAAAACTGCACTCTGAATGTCATGCCAAAGAGGGAGGATATAAAGGTTGGCTTCTCTTGGGGTAAGGATAAATTCTGGATAAAGTCTTCCACTTGACCTAGGAATTCATCTTGTCTTATGACTCCTATGATAAATCTTGTTGAGCTGTCAGAAGGTCCAGTCTAATTAAGGTGTGTTATTCTTGATTACATAGTAGTTTATAAGTCCTGTGTACCTGTAAATTGAGAAAGAATGAAATCAGGTTTTTCACTGTCAAAATCATGGAATGAAAGCACACAATTTCCAGTCAAGTGAATGGTGATGGGTTGAAATTCAACAGTCAGACTTGGAAAGCAAAACCTGTGTTACTCACACAAAGTAATGTAGAAATATAATCAGCAAATTCCAATTATTTTCCAATGCTTTACTCAAGAAATTGATATTCATTACATAGTATCCTGATATACTGTCAGGGTTTGGGATACTTTTTCTTTTTTTGTTTGTCTCTCTGACTTGGAATTTTTCCCCATTCTAGTTGCTGAGGGGGATAATGGGCAAGTGGTTAGTCGCTGGGAAACCTTAATGGGTGGATGATTAAGAAGGGACAAAGAGTTGGCTCTGAGATGGGTGTGGCTAGCTAGCCCTTATCTAGGATTCCCTGATATCTGAGATTTCCCCCTCAGAGGGGGGCAGAGATGCTGGGCGACTGGGACTAGTTAAAAAGAGCCAAGTACAGCTGGAGGATACCTTCTTCACTCCTGGACACTGAGAGGAGAGGGAGAGAGACTGCTTGGAGCTCCAGGAAGAATCTTCCTCCACCGTGGGCTTCTGTTTTCAGCTGCGTGTTTCTACCAACTCTCCACCGTGCACTCCAGTGTCTCTAGGGAAGGAAACTCAGGATCCTTGATCCCCCTTTCCCCTCTCAGGGGAGTCATCACACCCTCCCTGCGCACTGGGAGCACCAGTNTCTTTAGCAAATACCTGTCTTTGAAACGAAGACATATACAAAGTAGAAGGTCAAATTTCAAAGCTTGTTCTAATATTTCTTGATTTGTGTACCACATTTCTTTGTTTCTGTGGGCCTGAGTCTACAAACTTGTGCCCTAACCAAATCATGAATCTCTTCCAACCTCCCATGAACAGGTTATAGTGTTTTCTGTGATCACAACTTAAAGCAGTATCAAAAAGGTCAGTGAACAATCAGATCTGTTGGGCAAACCAAAATGCCTTCTAGAAGAAGACTGATCAGGAGGTGACAAGCGGAAACCATGAGGAAATTAAGGGCTGAGGAGCAGAAATAAAATAGTTCTTTAACTGGCATTACGGCTGTGGAAAAGCGGCCCTTGATCCACTTCCAGTAGAACCAGTTTACTGCAGCTAAGTCTTGCCAAACAGCATTTGGTTGTCATTACATTGAAATGGGCCAGGAATAGCCCTGAGACCTCCTCAATGACAGTAAGTTTCAGCTGAAATATTAAGGAGCAGCCCAGGGCCAGGCAGTACTTCTATGGCTGCAGTAGCCAACATGTGCCTTGCAAATCAGTGAAGGCATCCTTGTGTGATGAGGAGGATACAGGGTCGTAGAATATCATAGGTTGAAAAAGACCTCCAGGATTATCACGTCTAACTGTTTACCCAGAACTGCCAAATTCACCACTAAACCATGTCCCTAAGTGCCACATCTACATGTCTTTAAATACCTCCAGGAATGGTGACTCCCCTGCCTCCCTGGGCAGACTGATCCAATGCATGAAACCTGTAGCAATCTAAGAACTCAGCAACCTGGGGCTGTTTCATAAACTGCGTGAACATGAAAGTAGTAAACTTCTAGTATTTAGACCAATGAATATATGGATCAGAGGTTTTTCAAGATAAGGTAATGGACTTGGGTCTGGGCCAAACGTACAATATAGTCGTGACCCACAGGCTTCTCAAGAGTGCAAATGGAAGAAGGAAATTATCCTACTTTGCTTTATTGAATAGTGGAATGCAACACATTGCACCAGACTCATGAGACCAGAAAACATATTGGAAAGATTATTTTTCCCCGTTAGGAGCATGAACAGACTTCTCAGATTGTTGACATCACTTATTGCTAATTAGGTTAGGATGAAAAATGGTTTTGTACCAACCTGAGACTAAAATAACATAGGAACATGTTTGCTGAGTCCTCAGCAATCACTTAGAAATAGAAACTGTGATGTCACACAGATGAAGCTCTAAGTATGTTGTTTTCTGGCCAAAACAACAAAAGCTCTGTGTTTACTTGACAGATTAGCACACATGATCATATCAAAAACATATAAAATGCAAGAGAATCATGCTGAATCTAATTTGTGTTCGCCAAGCAATAAAATTGTCAGGGAAACCACCCAAAACTTGACTAAATACCACTGCTGAGCCAAGACACCAGTTTCTTTCGGGTGAAATTGAAGAAATACAAATGGAAAATACAAGATTCCCTTTCATTTAATTTCTTGCAACCAATGAAGGCTAAGAAAAATCTCTCTCAAAGCCTGTAAATGTGTATTAACTTTATTAGCCATAATTAATTGCTATGAATCTTTTTTCTGTGATGAAAGCCCAGATGATTTTCAATAGTTTAGTGTTTTTAGTTGTTGAAGGCAAAAAGTTTCAGTGCTGGTGTCTATAAGAGTTATGTGATACAGATTCAATAGCAAGAGCTGTGTCCCAAGGTGTGCCATGTCCCAGGATATACTGATGCTATCTTCATAGAAACACTTTAAAAATTGCAATTACATTGCAGGAAGTTTGTAAAGAATTGAGTTATATATTATAGTATTATGATACAGAATTTCAATTAGAATGTATTACAGTCAGGGAAAATTTACATAAACCTGTAGTTTAATGAGGCAAAGTTATTGGTGTGTTTTTTCAAAATTATATGTTAACAATATTGTTTAGAAATGTTTGGTCAGCAACTGCATGGAACACAAATTCAATCTTAAAAATAACAATAGGATGAAGAAAAAGTCTATTTGATTTGGAATATTTTCTATATTTTCAATAAAATTCAGATCTATGCCATTATAACACCTAGGTCTTGCCATAACAGATCTCCTATTAAATATCTGTAGCTGCCATGCTCTGTGAAAACTGAACACTGGACTTGGTTTTGGAATGCAGAGAGAAATATGTTACATGTACAAAATGAATGTTAACAGAAACTAAGCAGCCACTTCTCAGAAAGGCAAGTATATGGTGTTGTATCATATTTGTGCTGGAGCAACCAATTCTGTCTCATAGTCAAGCACCAATAAATCTGTGGTGGTTATAAGGACTAATGGTACTAGAAGGCTGCACTCAAGAGTATTGTGGGCAGCATGTCTTCTATTTGAGACTATTTGCTATAGAAATTACAGTTCAGTGGTTTAAATGGTCACTGCACATATAGGCATCAAGTACATGTCACTTGGATGTGAAAAAGTGTGATGGGTCCCTTCTCTGCCAGTTCAGAGATTGTGTGAGTTGTTCCCAACCAGGCTTTAAGATCTCATCTGTTTAATGCAAGGTGTAGCAGTTTGCTCACACCTCTACAGATACCTGTTTCAGTCCATGGTATGTCAATGAACATGCTGGTTGTCAGTTTTCCTACTACTGTCTTTTACCTAACCTTGTTAGATCTGTTCAAGGCTGGTCTGAATATCATGGAATCATAGAATGGTTTGGGATGGCAGAGACCTTAAAGATCTAGTTCCAAGCCACCTGCCATGGGCAGAGACAAATTCAACTTGACCAGGTTGCTCAGAGCTCCATCCAAACTAGCCTCAAAAAGGCCAGGAAATATGTTGGGGTGTCTTCAGCTCTCATTTAATCAGTAATAAAATATTTCTTATATTTAAACTATTGAATTGCTTCACTTTTGCCCTACTTTGTAGCTTTTAAAATATTTAATCTTCTTAAAATTCCTTTCTTATTAGTGGTTTAAGTTTCTCCTTATCTCCCAACTTGAGCAATACTAGATAGCAAACAGATACATGCTACTGTGCTACATGTCTTTTTTTAATACTTAGGTACAGATCCTGTTTTACTCGTCCTGTTATTATAATTTTTTTTAAATGAATGAAAGATGTAACAAATTTACACAAAAATAAATGCAGCAGAGTCATTCCAGGAATTACTTGTTTTCCTGCAAGACTATTCTTTTGAAAGTTACGTTAGATCAGAAAAATGCAATGCTTATCTCTCTAGAGCTTTGGGTCTGACATTTTTTCCATGCTTATATCTCTAACGTATTTTCCTCTCACACCTGCCCCTGGCATCAGATTACTTCTCACTCCAGAGGTCACTGAGTGATACCTTCCATGTTCTTATTATGTGATCAGGTGTCAGCTTGCTCGTAACAGCCCGAAAGGCAGTGCTGGTATTACTATATTAACAATAATTTTCACTTATGAGCACTGTCTAGTGTGAAGAAGAGAATGTTCCTACACTTTCAACAAAGCCACTTGCTATCAAAGAGCATAAAAAGTAATAATAAGAGAATAACAAGAACTGGAGTTATTTCACAGAGAATTTTAAATTCTCCTTCTTGCATATAGTTGATTGCTACTTCTGCAGGTCAGTGCCACGGCTGCTGAATCCAGTCCAAAGTAATATACCACTCTTTTTTAAACAACCTGAATTTCATCTGTTTCCTTTTCCTTCTCTCAAGAGGCAGCTCTTCATCATTTTACACCAGAAGTCCTTTTGATTGCCAATCACAGGTTCACTGATTTAGCTGAAACACTGGAAGTGCTGTCCTACTTAGTTGTCTTCTCTTTCTGCATCATATTTTCTTATAGGACCATGCATAGATAAGATTTGAATTTAATCAATACTCCAATTTGAAATAAAGTAGTACTTTAGAGTGGAATAACTGCAGATGACACTCAGTCAGTGGAAGACCACTCTAGCCTGTACCTCTTCAGTATAGTATTAGATAAAAAATACAATAGGATACAGTGAAAAGTTTTATTTTAAGGAAGAGCTGGAAAGGAAATTTGAATGTATTTACTTATATCTGGATGTTGGTTTTCTGTTGATGATATACAGTTCCTCTCTTTTAGGTAGAAGCAGGCTACATGAACAATGTTCAGAAATGGAATGAGAGACTTTGCCTACTCTCACACTTACTCAGCAATTTGCTCAGTATAACCTGCTCTCACTCCCTCATTTACTTGCTAATCTCTTATTTCATCAAGTCTGTTATTGGACTGTCTTCTTAGTCCGTAGTAGATAGAAATCAGCTTCACAAAGAGTCATAGTCATAGACAGTGCTCCACTTCTGCAGAAAGTTAATGACCCTGAAACTCTACAGGAAGATGCCATCACACTGGTCACTAATTCACTTCTGGCAAAGCCAGCTGCAAAAGGTCACTTGAGTTCACCTGGCCAACTTTGCCAGAAGTGTGTTAAAGAGAAATGTTTCTGCCTGCTGGCAGAGAAATGAGGGCAGTAACCTTCAGGTGGTAGACAGTGACAGGGAGCCAGAACTCTTAAAGTCTTCAGCTGGCAAGGCTAGAGCATGTAAAACTTCTGCATGTGGCTCTGTGCAACCCCGAATCACTTCAGTGGAGTTACTTGGGTCTCATCAGCATGTCTCCAGTTTGACCTGTAGTCCTTTCCACTGTATTGTAAAGTAAATAAATTACTTGTGACTACTGTAACTGTAGCACTGAATAACAATGATAACAGTCAGACAAGGCTTAAGAATTATTCATATCATAGTGAGAGGATATCAATGGGCAAATTTTAAAAACTTCAAAGTTTGTTTTGGATAAAGCTTTTATAAGAACAGTCTTTGTTCTGAGATTTCTCGTATTTTCAGTTTCCACTTGACCTGTTTTTCTTAGCTTGCTCTCTGAACAAAATTATTGAGATTGAGACCTACTAACAGAATAACAAAGTCTAAACCACATAGCTTTACTCTTCAGCAGCTGCTGCCATATGATGATAGCAGTTATAACCAATAGGAAGATCTTTAAATGAATCTGTTCCATAATATATCTAGAAGTTGTTAACAAGACTGTAGTTATTTAACATATGCTTTATTTTGAAACACTCCTTCAGATGAAATCAGAGGGCTTATATCTGTACTACAAATACAGACTGGTTTCAAAGTGTTGGGCTTCTACATTGCATAAGGTTCATAGAAAAGCTCTTCTTTGCTTCTCCAAGCCTGTATATGCAGAAAACAAAGATATTTCCTTTACTGACCATTCAATTAGATAATTAAATAGACTAATTTGACTAATTTAATTGGTTACTATAAAACATATGCAGTATAACATGCCACCTGTGGTCTGTCCTCATTGCAGAGCTTTCAGTAAAATTAGCAATTTCCTTTCTGTAAACTTTGCTGCATATGTTCATAAATATGATCATCGACTTTCTTTTTTATGTGAGTTCTCCAACTCCTCTGCTAGACAGACACTTTTTTTCAGGACAGTGATTTAAATGAGCTGTAAGAAGAGGACACGTGTTCTTGAGCTGAATACATAACAATGCTCTTGCCAAACAAGCTAATATACCAAAAAGATATGATAAGCTTAGTGGGGGAATCATGGGATGCAGTTCCATGGCCTGTATTAGTCAGACTAGGTGTATGCGGCAGTCTTTTCTGACTAAAATCAGAATAGAAGTCCACATGTTCTAAGAATGTAAAGAGTGAAGATCCATCGCTAACACAAGGTTTTGCAATTGTCTGCACTCTCTAACCTTGCCTCAGCAGCCCAATGGAAGGTGGTCAGAATAGCTTTGATAAAATGAGTTTAAAGCCAGTATTTGCTTATGGCAGATGAGGAAGAGAAAAAAAAAAGTCATTTGCCTGATCTAAGGTTTTTGTATTTGCCTTTGTATCAAACAAAAACCAGGGCCCCAATTCAACAGAGTACCCTTCAAGAAGAGTCTTAGAGCCTCTAACCATTAGCATTCTTTCTTTCTCTCCTCCCACACCCTTGGCTTCCTCTGCAGCCAGCAGGGTTTGAATGACCTGGAATGGCATGGACATTTTCTGCGGGAGTGGGCCCCAAATTTTGAAATGTATTTATGCAAGAGTATCAATCGTGTAATTCAATAGAGGTCAAATACCTTGCAAGTTTTTTTCATTTTTTTTTGTGTTTCCATATAATTGAAAGAATATGTTTGTTAACTTTACTAAATCACTCATTCCAGCATGCAGTACTATGTTACAGTATTAAGGCCATCTGCATTTGTAAGTATTCCATACCAAGGAATGTCAAGTTCACAGAGTTAGACTCTAATGTAAATGCCAGAATTTAGATCCTATGAATAATCCAGCATGTCTAGGCAACATGTTTCTCCTGAATTATCTTACCACACAGTATTCTTCAAACAATACTATATTGTGTTGTACAATATAGTATATTGTTCTACATTTTTATATGAAAATATATTACTTTAAAAATTTTATTGCTTTCCTTCTTTCCAAATTACGCTTACTTAATAGTTCGTAATAAACTTACCACAACCTATCTATTGGCTAAGGCAAATATTTGCAAAACTGGATTGCTAAAATGACCCTGTTATGTAGACGGTGCCTTATTTGCAAAGCTCTAAACTTCTACAGCTGTCACAGGAATAATTTTTTTCAATCTTACTGCAATAGGGAATGAACCTCAAGGTATGTGTTAGGCATCAGTCTTGCAATGAATTACCGTATGAGGCCTCATGCTACATGCCATTACACCTAATGTCCATAATTTTTTTCTACATTTAAAATCCATGCGTATGTTACCTGAAGTTTCCTTCAAAAAGATTTCAGAACTACTTTAACCTAACACTGTATCTGTAACTCTACTTTGGGAAAAGAAATTCTGTGACAGATCTTATATCAAAGCTGGAAAATTTAAGGATTGCCTTTAAAGATATTAAAATAGTGCTTTCCCATGGGAAGAAATTCAAGTGCAAACATAGCTTTGGAGTCCTTTTAAAGAAGCTGGGGCATATTAAACCCCTCATTTCATGTCAGTCCCCAATTTAATTCCTATGGGTGGAGGTTTATTTTGTACAACTATTTTAGTGAATTTTTATTTCAACCTTTTAAGGGATATAAGTGTACCCCCACAGGCATTGCTTTATGGCAGGTTCCCAAATCGCAGTGGGAAAAGAGCCAGGGCTTAAACAATACTCATCTACATTTAGGGGGGGAAATAAAAAAAAGGATCTGTGTGGTTGCATAATCAGACGATATGACTGAAGAACAAGTGTCACACTCATTAATGGTATCATTTTTCTAACTTCCTCTTACCTGACTAAATCAGCACTTCACCCCGAGAAAGAAAAATATAGAGCACAGATCATTAGGTTTCTATCCTAGTCCCCTGGATATGAAAGCAGCTGTAATCTTTAGACATACAGAGTTAAAATAAAGGAAGCCTTGTGTGTAGAGCTTAGACACTGAAAAAAGCCAGTAAATTCACAACATATTCAAAGCAAATTAATTCTACCTTTTGTTCAGTGAAAATTTTGATATTCTGCTTCTGGTTATTGCATACTTGAATTGTAATTTTTTTTGTTGTTTCAATAGAGGTTCAGATGCCTAGATCAAGACAAACACAGAAGGAAAATATAACCTTTGGCCTAAGAATTTTATGATCTAAATATGAAAAAAGCAAGCTATTAAGAACAAAGAAGATGAACAATGAAACAAAGGGATAGATATTAGTCATCCTTGTAGACAATGCTCTCAGTGCTTGAGCTGCCAAGCTTTTGTAGGTATTGGGGTAAAACAGGAGGGATTTGAGGCAATTAAGCTATATTTTTACACTGTAAATCTCATTTAATGCTGGCTTAATCAGCAAGGAAAGACTTTTTGGAACCTTATACAAAAATGAAAACAATGATCACTTCCTATTCGAGCTTACATATTGCCGTGATGCTGCTGGCGGGGGCACCGGGCTCCTGCTTGTGGTTCCAGAGGCTGGCCGGGCTGCTCCGGGTGTGGGAGGGTTGGCAAAGGTCGTGTATGGGTTCACCCAACCCACCGATCCTACAGGCTCGCCGAGGGAGAAGAGATGAAGCGGAAGGGCTTCCCAGATGGTTTATTTGGCACCGGGGTCATGCCAGAGAAACACTGGCACGGCGTGTTACAGTTACATATATACCAACAGAGGGGGTGAGGGGGGGATACAAACATCCTATGAGGTGGGGGTGCAGGGTTTGAATTTGGTTGGCNAAAAACCGAAACCTGGCCAACAGCCAGAGGTGTGCCAGAGCACACCACAACAACATATGCCTCATTTAAGTGCCTGATATTTTACTTCTCTGACTGGAAAACTCTGTGTTATATATTTTAGATTGAACTGTTCTGTTTAATAATACATTTGAAGGGACAATAAGACACACACGGAGAATTGTTTTTGTTTAAGGTTTTGTAAGGTTTTCCAGTAGTCGTCAGCAGCTCTTTAAAGTTCAGTCCAGGTTAAAAGTCGCATAGTTCCTTTCCATGTTCAAAGGAAGGCAAATCCCTGTGACTGGGCAGAAATTGCTCAGATGTACAATTGACTCATCTCCACCCAAATATTTCAATGCCTGGAGGCTTACTACAGATGTTCTCTTTTTGTTCATTGAATATTTTGCAGCCAAGGCACTCATTCAACTGCAGGAAGAAATTATCAGTCCGTGAAAAGGACACAGAGAAAAATTGGGCTGTAGTAAAGAAAAAATCCTAAACTGACTATGAGTGTAGCTTGCAGAACCCAAAAAAATTTTAGTCTGGTGAAGGGATCTTAACTGCATGCTGGAATCCCATTAGTGACTGGACTACTGATCAATTAACGTTGGATTCAATTCTGCCCTTGCACACTTTTTCTGACTTGTAAGAGACTTCTATAGAAATTAAACCACTAAAAAGATGTTAATAAATATTCTAAGTCTGGTCATGCCAAAAAAAAAGGAAAAATGACCATTTTCTAGAATGTGTGATGGTTTTAAAGACTCCTTAAATAATTTATTGACTTACATTGGAAGTAGGCAGTGGGATGATACTCTCATATATAGCTAGACAGGAAGCATGTACTGGTTCTTTCAATTTCAGATGTGTTCCACTGATTGCTGGAAAGAGAGCAGGCTTTAAAAATGTTTTGAGTTCATTATTTTTATTGCATTGATCCTTGTGGCTCATATGAAGCAATGTCCTGGGTCTCCTAGGATCAGAGCTGTCTTTTTGATAATAGCTGCCAGAGCTACCAGGATCAACAGGAGAGCAGCAGCAACCTTGTCAGCTTCTCACAAGAAAATGAAGAAAATTAAGCCACCCTAGTTGTAAAGGATTGTGGAAGATTGGATACATTTTCTAATGTAGGGGTTTTTTTCCATGGGAATGAAATAACAGTTATAATACATCTTTATTTGGATACTTCCACATTTGGATACTTCCTCTTGAGGAGAAGTAGAGGGCCAGGCCCCAATGTCCTCTCTGGTGACCAGTGACAGGACCTGAAGGAATGGCCTGAAGCTGTGTCAGGAGAGGTTTAGGTTGGATATTAGATAAAAGTTCTTCCCCCAGAAGGTGGTTGGGCTGGAACAGGCCCCCAGGGCAGTGGTCACAGCTCCAGCCTGACAGAGTTCAGAAGTGTTTGGACAATGCTGTCAGGGACATGGCATGACTCTTGGGGATGGTCCTGCACAGGACCAGGAGCTGGACTTAATGATCCTTGTGAGTCCCTTTCAACACAGGATATTCTGTGATTCTACGTTGGGTTGACACAATGTACAATACAACCTTACACTTTTTTCATAACTGGTGCTTGTATTGGCTAGTGGTTTTCCCTCTCTATGTTACAGTTCTTGACATCATGTTGTAATTTTGGGTATGAGGGCCAAATGTTCTAGTAGCCAGCTTAACATTGTGTGTTATTGAGATACAATGAGGGTTTGGCCAGGAATCACAGTTCCTAGATTCCCTTCTAATTCTTTTGGTGTAAATTCCTGGGGCACATTGGAAAACAAGCGGACATAACCAGCCAATAACAACACAAAAAATTAATTTAAAGAAAAAACCTGCTTTTTCATACATGAAAATCAGTGAAACCTCTGAAAGATATGGTATTTCATTGATTTGATTTAGGACTAAACACTCAGTGCTGTAGTATGACTTTCTTACATGCCTGTATCCTTCAGTCTGTTGCTAGCTATATGTATTGCACACCTCTTGACAGTAAAGAACTGCTGTCATTGCAAACATATTTAATATTTTCCAAGGTTCTGGGAGAGGATCTAAACTCCTCTTTCAAATTGGTTTCATAGATATAACACTGTTTTAGAAAGTGGTATCTCCTTAAATTTTATTAGTTTAAACTTAGGATATAGAATCGAGTGCTTCTAATAAAATCTCAATTATCAACAGAAAAAAAATACTAAAATGAAAAATGCTTGCTTTTAACTATAGCCTCCATCTTAACCTGGGAATCCTGCAGATTTACAGTTCTAGTCATGCATTTTCTTTTAGAAGTGTGAAAACTTTTGTGTGAGTAGTTTTTTCAGGCCCTTGTTGTCCTCCTAGAACAGGCAGCTGGTGCTGGTCCTGCTGCTATGTTTAAAAAGGCCCTCACACCTCCATGACCTCATACTAACTTCTCGCTGTTTCTTCCTCTGTGCCTCATGGCTAGGCTAATGTCAAGAACTACAGCCAAGAATCTCTTAATATTCAGTTGCAACATCCATCTTCTTAGCTTGTAGATTTCCTTTCACTTCCAAAAGTTCTTCCAAATAAACTATTGTTCCAAATTCCATATGCTCCCTTAATTTTGAGCATATGAGTAAAGTCACTAGGTTCAAGTTCTCTTACTTATGGCAGTTGTGAAGGGTAGTTTAAAGAAGGCCAGCACTGTAGGCTCTTTGTACCCCTTTTGCCCAGCTCCAGCCATTCTGGGATCTCAAGCATCAAGTTTTTCTTCATTCAACATTTTCCAGAAAATGAGGAGAAAATTAATGTTTTCATAATTTTATGTGTTTGTGCATTCATCTTCAGCACAGATGTCAGTTTCTCATGCTACTGTGCTATTTTTTGTAGCAAATAAACCATAAAGCAAAAATATTTTAGTTACTTGATGGAGCTCCAAAGCATATGGGGACAAAGTGAATCTATTTGCAGTGAAGAAAAAATAGCAATTTATGCCACAGTAACTTTTTATTCCAGTAATAACTTAGGGTAGATGCAGTAACTTGTATTCTGTTTTCCTTTACTTCCTGTTAATTTTCTATTTTAAAAAATTATTTGGAAACAAGTTAAATAAACACGTTGATCAGCCAGGAGGGTTTCAGTGTTTCTGCTGACACTGGCACAGAGAAGAAAAATGGAAAATCTAAATAAGGCTTGACTCTTACAAAAGCAGCACAAAGTAATAGAAGTTTTCTGCAGTGTTTTACATATACACAAATCACAGAATCACAGAATAGTCTGAGTCAGAAAGGACCCAGAAGGGTCCTGAGTGAATGGCCCATACAGGGATGGAACCCATGACTTTGGTGTTATCAGCACCATGCTCTGACCAACTGGGCTGCGAAGGACAATATGGTCATCCATACATGCTTTG
The DNA here is from genome assembly GCA_013400735.1 of Pomatostomus ruficeps. Classification (NCBI taxonomy): domain Eukaryota; kingdom Metazoa; phylum Chordata; class Aves; order Passeriformes; family Timaliidae; genus Pomatostomus; species Pomatostomus ruficeps. Next base: position 60,345 of record VYZT01020517.1, read on the forward strand.
GAGAGCCATAATTTCATTTATCAGACACTGATTTTGCATAGAAAGAAGACAGCAAAGAGTTAATGGCATTAAAAATTTTTTTCTCTAATACTTTGCTTCTTTTCCTTTGTCTCAAAGTGCTTTGAGATCAGCAAGCTGAAATATGAAACAGAATTTGCCCTGTGCCTTGTACGAGAAGACAAGTTACTACAATACCAATCCTGTGTTTTACCCACTAGACCACTCTTAGAAGAGAAAGCTAAAATCATGGCAGTTTCATTTGTGACAAAGTAAATGTCTTCACTGGTGAACAAATTGACACAAACAATCTCATTCCACTGTAAAGCAGAGTGAATCACATCAGCAATGTTCCCATCTGCTCTTGCCTCCCTGAGAAGGACTATGGGCTCTGCACATTCATTTCAACTCAACCTTCATACCTTTCTCTCCTCTGATCTGGTTTCATGTCTTTTCATTGCAAAGTAGTTAGGTCTTAAGCTTGACATAGTTGTTAGTGAAAACATATCCTGATTCAAGGTGTTTATATTAAGCTGTCAGAAAACGCTTAATATGATGGTTTGTCTGTAAGCTGTTTGGAACAGTGATTACTCCTGTTTCAGTGTGCCAGAAGTTCATAATGGGATACTGTATCTTTGAAACCAACCTCTCTGACTTTTTAAATTAGAGGGAAGTGACACACATCTCCAAAAAAGCTTTTCTTCTCCTTCTAAGTCAGTAATATGCTATATGAAAGTTTAATGTCTTTCAGAAACATATTCACATGTTAAAGCATGACCATTATCTCTTTTTGACCAACGTTCCTGGACTTTGCCACACATCCTAACAGCTCTTTCTAGAACAGCTCTCCACCACTGCAGGGTTCTCAGGTTACCCGCCATGACAGTGTTACATAAATATATTAGTACACTTCTCCTGTACACTCTGCAAAACAACCAAAAACTAATAAACAGATATTACTGTTGACTTTTGCAATCAATGTTTCCTTCATGGTCTTCCCCTTACCATCATCAGATTACAGGGGTGCACTGGTGTCTTTTGCAGGAAATTACTTTGAAAAGGTCTGTTCTTAAAAATTATTGTGCAACCAATACACATGAACTGAAAAGTCCATTAACAACCTTTTTCTTGATGAACAATTTAAAGAAACTCATTCTTCCATCAGCTATGCATTTATTTTTCAGAATGCTCCCCTGAGGGGTTCACTACGTGTACTTATATGTGTCCCTGTTTATCCTGTTAGCAATGTGCATTTTAAATCTGTAGCAAATCAGACTAAATTTGTCAGAGTGGTAGAGATTTCAGTGGTATCGAGGGTTTGAGTGAGTTGTCTATGCATAGATGCCTAGTAACAGTTACCAAAATATTTGAATTATCTACCTGACTTTGGCAGATATGCATCAAGACCTAAAAAAATCTTGCAGCCTTTTTATTTACTGAGGCAGTTGATGTTCATTTGATATATAAAATAACACCCAATACCTGTGTATGGGCAGTTTATTCAAGTCCTGCTTGTCCACAGATAAATGTGGAAGCTTGGACACAGTGCACATGTAGATATTTTTCTGTAAGTGTCCAAGGTTTCTTAACCTTGAAGGGAAACCCACACAAAATTTCTATAAATTTCATGAAAATATTTTGCTGTCTAGAGGGCAGTTTAAAGCTTCACCTCAACCTAGACTGGAGTGCAGAGATCACTGGTGGTGCAAAGCATCCACCCTCCTGTGAGGATTATCTGCTGTCATGTTAAGGTTAGATCATAGAATCATAAAATCCTATAATCATAGGGTCACTTGGGCTGAAAGGGACCTTAAGGATCACTGAGTTCCCACCCCCTGCTGTGGGCAGGGACACCTTCCGCTAGACCAGGTTGCTCACTGATGTCAGGACTCTGAGCCGTTGATCGCTACCCTCTGGATAAAAGCATCCAACCAATTCCTTATCCACTGAACAGTTACACCCATTGAATCCATCTCTCTCCGATTTAGAGAGAGGGATGTTATGGTGGATGAAGCTTTATAGAAGCCAAGATAAATGACATTTATAGCCCTTTCATTATTCACTAACGTTGTCACTCCATCGTAGAAAGCCCCTAGGTTGGTCAGACAGGACTTGCCCTTGGTGAAGCCTTGCTGGCTGTCCCAAATCACCTCCCTTTGTTCCCTATGCATTAACACAGCTTCCAGGAAGATCTGTTCCATGATCTTCCCAGGCACAGAGGTGAGGCTGACAGGTCGGTTCTTCCCAGTGTCCTCCTTTCTACCCTTTTTTAAGATAGGCACAATGTTTCCTCTTTTCCAGTCACCTGGGACTTTACCTGACTACCATGATTTTTCAAAAAGCGTGGAGTGGCTTGGCAACTACATCAGCCAACTCACTCAGGACTCTGGGATGTGTCTGATCTGGTCCCATAGACTTACATATGCTCGTGTTCCTCATGTGATCATATATCCGATCTTTACTTAGAGTGGGAAGTACTTTGCCCCCACAGTCCCCATCCTGTTTTTCACCCATTTGAGAGGTGTGGGTAGAGTTTTCTAATATAACCTTAACTACAAAGTGAAGTCTATAGTACTTAAGTGGGGACTTAAGTTACTGATACAGGCTTAATATGAAACATTTAACAAACCAGTGAATCACAATTTATCTAAACCCCTGCCCTCCTTAGCCTGTTTCTCATAGTACTAGTAGTAACTCATTGATCCCAAATGAGAAAGTCCAAAATGTATTCACAAAAGTATTTATGTCAATTCAGAACCCAACTTGTTATTTCATTCTGAGTGTTTTCTTAATTTCTAGGCTTAAATGCTTGAAGGGAATATGGAATTAGTGACTTCACAAAGTCTTTTGAGGGTTAGATGTCTGTAGTTCTTCACTTTGGCTGGTCTGATCATCAAAGGACCAACACCATTTTACTCAACTCTTTCTGAACTGAGCATATTTCAAGAAAATATTCTGAGGGTGTTTTCCTTTGCTGTCCTATCCTTATTTCCTTCCTTTTCCGTCTTCAGAACTGCTTTCAGACTACTGGAGTAATTACAAGTTATCACCCAGCCTCCCTTCACAAAGATGCCTTATCTTCAGTTTATGTCTGAATTTGAAAAATCTGCATCTTGGCTATGAATATGTTTGTCTGTATGAAATTAATTCACTTCTTTTGACTTAGAAATGGGGAACAGACCAAGAATATGTATAATGACAATACTGCATATGTTATTTGCTTTAGGCTTTCAAGACAGTTTGAATGATTATAACATGGACTCAGGTAGTGCGTTGTCTAACAAATTTAAGACTTGTAAAATCCATTTACATTTCTTGTCATAGGTCCAAAACTCTATCCAAGTTAAGCTTTGGCTCTCAAAGTGTTCTGCATAACCAAAGGGTGACTAGGGAACCATATTGCACAATTTGAATTTTGATATTGTGATCCAAGGGAGCAAAATCACATTTAAGGACTAGTTGAGATAATCTAGCAAAACAACAGGACATTATTTCACCAGCTTCCTGTTTCAATTACTTGAAGATAAATGGTTCATTATTATAAAGAAAAGTTGCCATTCAGAGCAAAAAGGGATTTTCAAGTTGTCCGTCTCTGCCATGTTTTTTATTGGGCAGTGAATCATATGTATAATTTAATCCTTACCCACACAATGTTACTGAGAAGAAGCTTGGGGATTTTTTTGAAGTTTCAGGTTCAGATACCAACCCAAAAATTTATGAATCTCCTTAACTATTTCCCCATCTATGTTCCTGAGTTTGTAATTCCCTCACTGAGGAACTGTAGGTAATGCAAATGAGAATCTTTTTATGTGTGTGTACTGTTTGTTCTTTAAATGCTTATTAGTAGCAGTTTGTTACTCAGAGGTAGGGCTGATTTTACCCTGGTTTTATTTCTCTTCCGTTTTACAGCAGGTTTTACATAATGATCTCCTTTAACTGTTTCAAATAATTTGTTCCCACTATTCCCCATATCAAAAGTGGTGACTTCACATTTTCTTTGTTCTGTTACAATTTCAGAAACTCTCCTGGCACATTCAGGAACTGAAGGCACAAATTTTGCCTGGATAAAATACTGGGACCTTGCAGGGCCCTTGTCAAAGAGAAGGAAAGGAAAGGAAAGGAAAGGAAAGGAAAGGAAAGGAAAGGAAAGGAAAGGAAAGGAAAGGAAAGGAAAGGAAAGGAAAGGAAAGGAAAGGAAAGGAAAGGAAAGGAAAGGAAAGGAAAGGAAAGGAAAGGAAAGGAAAGGAAAGGAAAGGAAAGGAAAGGAAAGGAAAGGAAAGGAAAGGAAAGGAAAGGAAAGGAAAGGAAAGGAAAGGAAAAGAAAGGAAAGTCCTTTCTCTTGTATTCATAGGTTCATCCTTTACAATTTGCTGTTTATGTTGTCTTTCGAGTCATGCTGCTTCCCAAACCCAAACTTCTATTTTTTCACTCCTTACCCTTTGGTACTCTGTTATGAAAAAATGTGTGCTTCAATTGGTAAAACCAGTTTCTTAAGTTAATTAAACAAATATATTCAGTACAGAAAAATTATCCTTTCCCACAACAACTAAGAGAGCTGCATGTATTTAAAGCAAGACAGTGTGTGCCTGACAGCTCAGCCAAGGCAACTTTCAAGTTTTTCTGTGGAATATGAATTTATAAAATATTTTTGAACCCCTGTGGTAAGGCAAGGGACAGATGAATAGGTCACTGACCAGACCCTGGCCTAAAGCTAAACCAGCTAAGCAGGGTGTGAGAAACTACCAGGCATGACATGAGAAAACTGCTGTGTGTAAAAATCAACAGTGTGAGGCAATAAAAACGTTACTTATCATACAGAATAGATTGCACAGGCTGTTAAGGGGAGTTATGTGAGGTACAGACAAACTTTACAGAGGTTTGAAGGGGAATATAAGGGACTTTTCAGGAAGAAGATATGGATAAAATATCAAAATTGCCAAATAGCTGTCCCAAAACAAGAACCAATGGAGAAAAAAATCAGTTGGGATGGATGTTTCTTTAGGAAAGAATGAGTGTTTAAAAAGTAAACCTCTGGCAGGGCGTAATAAGAGAATAAAAGGGGTCAAAAATCAAATCATAGGGCTATTTGGGGGTCTGTGTTTGGCAGCCCTGCATTTTGGAACAGAGCAATAAACCCACTGTTTCCACTGTGCTCATGTACGGCTTTGCTTTTGCAGACAGAAGGGAACTGATGTCATTCCCACATTGACAAAGAGCTTTCATCCTCCTGCTATTGGGGAAAAACTGGAGGTGATTTCTGACCTCTTCACCCTTTTACCGCCTCCTTTATCATCACAAACTTCTAACATCTGTGCTTTCTACAAATTTCCTAAATCATAGTTTTTGAATTGGTACACTTTTCAGTAGATTCTTTGTAACTACTCTTCCTTCAATCCAGAGATTGCTTCTATCTCTTCCTTGATTAGCTTTGAAGCACAGAGGGAGCGGTGAGCCAGTGGCTATGACTGTGTAAGGTAAAATTTGAGCATTAAGCTCAACTGCTCTTTTGCCTGCGATATTCAAAAGTCTGTGTTGATTTTGAAATCAAACTGGAAGTCTCTCACCTGGGAGGAATGATATTCCCATTTTTCATTGTGTGAAAACAAAACTATTTTTGATAGGAAATTTCATTATGCAACAAATAGCCACAAATGAGGTCAGAATAAGGAGATATACTTAAACCATTTATTTGCCTAGGAAATAACTCATTTTTTGTGTTTGTTTTGCTTGAGGATGTTATTGGATACAAGCTACCAGCAGCTGTGGAGAGTTGTGCTCACAAAGGGAAGCAATTTGATAGCTATCCAGAGCAGAGCCATTTAACAGTCTGAGGAGCCATTTCCTACAAGCCTATTTAAATCTTAAGAATTTTAATGTAGGAAATTTCTGAAAGAACTACAGATGCTGAAACTAAATTTAAACCTGCTTGAAAACAGCATGAAGTTTATCTCCATTCTATGTTTCTTCTAGTAGACTAATGATTTAGAGGAAGGTTATGAGGGCTAATGAACACATGGTGGGACTTTTTATAGGGTATCAAAGCTGGTGCGACCCCCATACGTTGACCTCTAACACTGTAACTCAGATCAGAAAAAAAGTATTTGATACTATCTGGTTCAATTGCCATAACCTTAAAACTTGGAAGTATCAATGAAAGTCAGTGTATCAATGAAAGTCACATTTCTGCTGTCTGAAAGAAGTTGTCTTTTAGAACGGCACCTGGAAATGTAAGACTATCTGTCGGAAATTCACATCCTACTAGTCAGTGGAAATATGGAGTATCACTTGGTTCTTTGCACCATTAGGTTGTGACAGCTCTTCCCACAGCAGGCAGTAGTAGGCGTGGTGAAAGGCTGAAGTGTTGTGGATAATAAAACTGAAGTGGATTTGCAAACTTTCAGCAGTCAATGGGGTAGCTTGTCATACAGTATTGGCTGCAATGTTCTTCTTCATGTAAGAGAGGATGGTCCTTATCCATTTGCAGTGTTTTCTAAACTAACAGCTTTGCACTTGCAGGATCTTAGAACAAGTTTTGACAGTTGCAAAGAAAGGGCCAAAGAAATTACATATTGAGGGTCATTCCCTGGTGTTCACAGGGGTCTGGCTGAGGCTCTTGCTTATGAGATTAGCAGGTTAGTGTTATTCGGGGCTATTACTGCCTCATCCAAAGTGAGGTATGTATCTCTATGCAACCTTTCACAGAGCAATCACTTT
>VYZT01020518.1:0-17466 GCA_013400735.1 Pomatostomus ruficeps
GTCCTTCTTCATCCTGGTCTTCTCAGTCATGGGTTTCCCAAGGTTTCTAAACTTCCCAAGGTTTCAAAACATCTTGCTACTTAGCTACTTATACATTTTAGCAAAGAAAGGAGTTAATGCTCACTGTATACACAGTTCTCTTATTCTATTAGTTAAATGATTCCCTTGCTTCCAATGCTAATCAGTCCCATGCTCAGTGTTTCTCTTCTTCTGACTCAGTGGGTTTTTTGATTCCGTGAGTCGTGCATGATCTCCCTCTGCCAGAAGCACCTCCACCCAGTGGGAGCTGACCTCAGCACAGCTGCTGAGTTGTCTTTCCTGGGGGATTCTTTACAGTGATACATTCCTCTCCCCCAGCCTGTTCACCTCCCCTCTAGGCCTGAGAAAGCACACAGACAATGGTGCCACTTTTATTTTATCTCAAGTTCCCATCAAGTGCCTTAACTTACACTCCAAGTTTCAGGAATCCAGAGGCATATTCAAGGGCGAGGGGTACACGTTGGTGGTCACAGATGCCATCTGTCCCATACTTTGGGGGGATCTTTGTTTGAGGGGCAGTTGTCTCTCCATGCATTTTGGCACAATTGGGGAATTTCTGTCTGGGTGCATTACCCAGGATATGCTAGTCAGACCTGACCAGGCCTGGCGTTAAAGCCATGCTGTGTTTATGTCAGGACAAAGTGCTTCTGTGATTTTAACAGTGTTTGAGACAAGCAATTGTGATCTCCTTGCAGAGGATTAGAAATTTTGGGGAATTATTTGCCCCTCATCTGCATTCAGTAGCAGAGACAACAAACAATTTTGCCTGCTGCATAAGGGGGAAGGGACACAGAGAAACCGTGTCTGAGGAGAAATTCTGAAATGGGGATCAGGAACAGAAATGTCTCTTCAGCTTTCACAGAGAAAAACCTGTGTGACAGATGGAGCAATTGTAAGTGTGAAGTATATTTGAAGTTTGCATTTATTTATTTCTTCATTTTTCTCTACTGTAACTTTGTTGCCAGTAAATAATCAAGAACTTAGCCCTTTGCTTTACTATTTTTAATTTGAATGCATATCTACTGTTCAAAGTAACTGCGATGATTATAAAAAAATAAAATGGGGTGTTTTCTATTCCATGGAAATAACATATCTAAGCAAAGAAGCCTTCTAGAGAGCTAGTAGCCAAGACAACTTGGGGACTTCCAGGAGTTGGTCTGTTTCCAACCACCTTCCCTTTGTGAGCTGACGTTGTGAAATAGCAGAATGGAAGGAGAGATTTCCCTTAGGTTTGTTATCCTGACCCCCATTGCAGGTGGTAAAAAAGACAAGGCATGTTTTCAAGAAATTCCATATCACTGCTGAGTGTTATAACCATCTCCAAGTATTTCTGTGAGAGGCATCCTGTCCTTATCGTTCCTTAGTCCATATGTCACCTTTTCAAATCTTTTTAACTTTGTGTCAACAAGCTTATTAACAATTCAGTACCAAGCCTAAGTAATTTCAGGACTGGTTTATTGTCGAGTTAAGAACAAAACAGCCAGCAAGCGATGACTGCACATCTCAGGTTAGTGCTGCCAGATGCTCCTTTCCCTCAGTCTCCCGTGCTTTGGACAGAACTGCAGGAACCTGTATCCCCCCTCTGTTTTCTCATCCTCTCTGAGGAGGTGGTCAGTGCCACAGGACTGGACGGCTCTGGGCCCTCCTCTGTGCAGCAGCAAAAACACAGTATATTGCGTTCTCCATAGTAATTCCTGAGAATTCAGTGTAAAGATTGTGATTTATTAATAATGTATTTATGAGATCCTGAGATAGAAAGCCTTTAAAACTACTGGGTAAAAAAAAGACAACCATGTGGGCAGTTGCTTTGAAAGCAGTAAGAATTTACTGTGTTAAACACTGAGCATCCGCGACTTGCTCCTTTCCCTACAAGCTCAGGACAACCAGTATTTTGCATAATCAGGTTCTTAAAGACTTGGTTGCCCCTGTTATGTCAGGAAACTCAGCTCCTAGGAACAGCAGAACCTTGTTGCACAAGGACAAGGACTGACTTATGTGGAGATTACGGGTTTTTTTCAATTTGGTTTTATGTGTGAGTAGGAACTCCAAGACCTTTGACCCTTGAAGACCTCAGCAAATTAGGCTTTTACTACAAGGCATAAGTCTGCAATCATAATTTTTCCTTTTCCTAAGAACCAAGTGACAGGTACGTATAGAAAAAAAGAGGGGGGAAAATCTGCTGTAATTTAGAAAGTGAATAGCTCAAACAATCCTCCCCATGGGGAGAGGGGATAAGAGCAAGAACAAACTTACAATAAGAAGTGTTAGTTCAGTGTTAGTAAACAGAGTACAGTCAACATACTTCTGGTATTACATCCTGACTGCAGGAAATAGGCCAAGGCAGGGGACAGTAGGATGATTTTCAGTTGAGAGAACAGATAAATAACTTCTCTTCCAAAGTCTTAACATGAAATGAAACTTGGGAGAGTCTATTAGAAAGCTCATTCAAGTTCAGAAAATATAGGATGAATAATTTGTCTCAACTACACATACCTGAAAGATCTTCTTCAGGTTCACAGATAAATCTAGGATCATGTCCATTCAAGATTATTAATTACACAGCACATCTAAGAGCTGTATTATAAAACTGTTTTTAAAATGGTGAGGATCTTAGTTCAATATTAAAGGTTAAATTCACAGTTTCAGAACTGAAAGATAGCCATGAGGTTTAAATAAGAATACCAATATAATATTAAGTATTTTTAATTAGAGAGAAGAATTATTTTTAAATACTGATTAACACTTGTTAAGTGAACTGTCAAATTAACTAATGAAATTTTAAAACTTAGCATAACTTTGATATTTTTGTTTTTAATGCTTTTTTTCCATGACTAAACCAATTCTTTCTACTTTGCCTTATCTATCTGGGCCCCTGCTGGTAGATGTCATTAATGTTTCAGACCCCACTGAGTGGCAATAGTGTTATTTGCTGAAAAGAGATAATTGAAAGAGGGGCAGCTATTTCTGAAAGTATTTCCAGAATTCCTTAGAGACAGTCATATAAATCTGGTAAATATTATTTAGCTTCCTGCAGAAACTGCTGCAGTAAGAGGGCAGATACCGGTGCTGTTGCTGATTTGCGTCTCAAGTGCAACACAATATTTTGGTCTGGTTTCTACCAGGTTTGCAAGGCTTAGACAAAGGCCAAAACTTCTTTGAAAGACACTCAACCACCTGGAGAAGGAAAGCAATCTTATATTAAAAAAGTGTATTACTTATTCAGCTGCTCTACCTTTCTCAAGGAAGTGTCCTTGGTCCCACTGATGTGTACGAGCTCTCAGGTGTAACCATCTCCTGGCCAACACCTCTGGAATCCATATTCTTTCTGGAAGCCCTAATTCCATAAATGGTATCCGAAAGACAGTGGTTTGGGAGAACACTGACACACGGTCAGCCAGCAGAGCAGCTGGCAGGGCTGTGCTCACCATCCATTTGCCACTGCAAGGTGACCACAGACCTCACCTCACCATGACAAACAAACACCAACTGCTCTAGGTGGGCTATGGTGGGACTTTAGAGCATGTGGAGTGCTTTAGGTAACTGGCAGGCACACAATCTTCTCCTGTGGCAAATGTGGGATGTGCCCCATGGCCAAAAGAAGTACGTTAGTTCGCCAGGGTAAGAGCGTGAATACTGCTTATCACATGGGCCCTGCTCACCTGTCAGTGCCACAAAGTAACGGGAAGACATTGAAAAGCAGAGTGCAAATGGAATAGACATCTATGGAAATGAGAGTATTTTCTATCAAATGTCTACTTATATAGTCAGCAGTTGCCATTTTCACAATGCTCTGAACACTCAGGAAAAGCAAGTGGAAGAGCCATGGAGACTGAAGAAAGCCCCTATACACACTGCAGGGTATATGCTTCCTCTCAGGAGACTGCTGCTGAGAGGCCCAGCTGTGGCCACCAGGCCTTTATGGCAGACCCTTCCCCACAGGAGGCCCCTTCTGAGTGATGTAGGTACACAAATGGGTGCCAAAACCTTCCATCTGCAGAGCCCTAGCTCCATCTGCCTAGTTTATCAGAGACTATATTCCTATTTTGTGGATATACAGCCGCATCCTCACTGTGTGAATCATTATAAGCTGCAAATGACTTGCAAAGTATGGGCACACATGTAGTCCAATTATGTAGTCCAGCAAAGACAAATAACTTTTAACTGACTAAGTAGACATTGGCTAAAGAGGTGAGAAAGTCTGTAGTACCACACGCAGCAGCTGGGGACTGGTGCTGCCTGCCTGTCTCGTGACAGCACTGGTGAGAGGTTTGCACAGAAAGCCCCATCAGAAAGGATGTTATTTTACACTGCAGGTGGTTTCCAAATGACTAACTCCAACACTGGAAACAGCTTGAGCACGGCAGCACTGAGCTGTGAAGCTTGGTTTGTCCTGTTTCACAGCAGCTTCCTGCATAAACAAGCTCTTTCTTTCACACATCTTTTTACTCTTTCCAAATCCCATCACATTGCAATGCAAAGGAGGCTGAGTTCTGGATATTTGTTTTTTACCAAAACTGTTCTCATTTCTCCGTGGGTATTTCCACTGAAAATATCCCAGCCGAGTGTAGTGACAGCATCTGAAATGTGATAAGACATCAGAGACATGAAAGAGATCAGCACTTAGCCTACTTGGAGGGGGCGGAGGAGGGGGTGGTTTATCTCTTCCCTCACTTCATGTTGCTGGGTGAAGCGAGATTTCTCCCTGCAGCCTTGGACTGTTTTGAGGCTGGGGCACCCCATCGAGGGCTCTGGCTGGGGCTGGGCACCCATAAGCTCCAGCCAGGGCACCTTAAGCCCTCTAAAAGCCATGGTCATTCCCGGCATGTGGCATGGAGGCAGAGACTGACAGCTGCTCCAAGATTTCCAGCTCCTCTGCACCTGCCAGTGGCTGACAAGGCCACCATTCCTCCCAGGGAAGTAATTCAACCTATAATCATGGTACAGGGTCAAGCAGCTGGAAGGGTATCAGGGAGGAAAATGTCTTCAGCAGTGGAGATGAGTGGATGGTGGATCCTTTAAATTTAATTCTGAGTCTTGAAAATGTCAAAGAATTACAATACTTATCCAAAAAAGCAGTGTACAGCCTTTGGAAAACACAAAGCTACAAAAATGCTTCACCGAATTTCCCTTGGATTTAACCCAAAGCTGACATTACTCTAATTCCACTTCTTTCTCCCCTTCATACCCTTAAATGCAGCTAATTTTAGCAAGAAAGTAATGCTCCTTAGACTCAGCAAGGCACTTTGAAGTTTTTTGACAATTATTCCATTTACCCACTGTGTCAGTCCCAGAGAAAAGCACAGCTCTGCAGACCCAAATACGATATGACACGATCTGCTCCTGGGTTTCCACTCAGAATGGCTGCATCCTGCTGCTGATCCACAATATTAGTGGATTCCATCACCTCAGCAGCCTGAAGTTCATTTTGCAGCCTGAATGTGAGTTAAGCTCACTTAACAGATGCAGAAATCAGGATAAATTTATCAGCAACAAATAGGACGCCTGCATTTCCACAGTGAAGTGTTTTGGAATTCTTATCTCGTCAGGGTAAACACATTTTAAAAGAATCACTTTGCTATCATAGTAGCTTTAGTAACTGTACAGAGCTAAGTAAAAGTGTAGAGTCACCTATTGTGTGGGCTGACTGGAAAGAGCCAGTCAAATTTTGCTCAAAATAGATGTGCATTATTTTCACTTATCTGCACTTTTCTTTGGCTACATTGGTGAAAAGCAAAACTGAGAAGTGTCCAGAACAAAAAAAAAACAAAACCAAAATCAAAAACAAACAAACAAAAAAAACCTCCCACCAAAAATGTTCTTTTTGATTTGAATTCCCAGGCACCATTTTAAATTTAAACACTTTAATTATGAGTCACAGTTGAACGTTTATTACCTATTTTCAGTCATGTATAGCTACTCTTGTGATATTATCCCTAGGCAAAAAAACAGAAGATTAGAACATTTCTACTATGACATTACTACAAACTGATACAGTATTTCACTGCCAGTATTGGCAGGTCACAAAATAACGAAATTATCAAAACAAAGTACAAGTGAAAGTACCAAAGAGAGGAAAAAACCCAAACACACTTTTGGGCTTTGAAATTAAAAACTTAGAAACTTTGTCCCACCCCAAATTTTTTGAAAGGTGACATTTTGAAAATCCTGGATTTTGTTCTAAGGCCAAACCAATAATTAATTTCAATAGATGTGGATTTTAAAAGTTGACAACAAGGTGATTTCCCTCAAAGCAGTAGCTTTCCTACAACACCAGTGTGAACTGATGTGAGATACCCAGACAGGTTTTATAGGTCAATAGAAGAAGGATAGGTTTTAATCAAGATGATTTCTCCAACTTAAAAGAGAAATATTAAGACTTTTCAGCAGACTTCAGACACAGATGACAAAGGTGGGGGAATCCATATTCTTTTTCAGTGACATAATTTGCACTTGTCTTGCAAAATTAGGCTGGAATTATTTCACATTTTATGAGAGACATTGCCCACACAGAGAAGCCAAAAAAACTTATTATCTACAGGCAAAATAATCTGAGAGAGCAGACATAAAGGGGATAGGCTAGAGATTTATGTAGTGTCCCTAGAGGAAGTGGGTCCGAGGGCGTCAAAGAGCATGTGGAACTTTGTGAAATACGTTTGAATAATGCGTTTGAAATGGGAAGAATGGGAAGACATGAAAAGTTATATGGGAACTGCCAATTTACATCTCTGTATTCACTGTCTGTGCAGGCAGCACACTATTGCCACAAAACCTTCAAGTCTTAGTACTTGTCACCCAGTTCTGAGAAGGCACCAGAACGGTGCCCTGGCACTAATGGCTCACGACAGGGAGCAGCAGCTCAGTCGCTCTCCAAATTGGGCCAGTTACTTGCTGATTTCCCCCAGTACTCCACTGTGGCTGAAAGTGTCTCAGGTCAGGTGGACCTGCCTTCAGGTCTCATCCTCAAGGAGCACTAGAGAGTCGAAGCTGATTAATCTGAATGAAAAGAAAAGAAAGTAAAAACACCGGCATCTTCTATTTACCAACCGTATCCAGTGAATGTATTTCCTTCCAGTGTAGGAAGGATCACCTTATCCATTTCCAGTGTGCTTTTATCTTTTGTTTTCTGTGCTGAGATTTTCTCTGAACTGTTTCCCCAGACTTGACTTGAACATTTGAAGAACATATGGTGGAACCTGACCACAGTAAACCTTGCTCAGCTATAAGGCTCACAGTGAGATTTCACAAGATGACTCTTCCCTCACATATAAAAGCAGCAGAAAACATTTTTTTTTTTCCTTTTTTTTCTTTTTTTCTTTTTTTTAATAAGCCAGTTTAGGAAGGCAAAGCAATTCACCAACAGGCCAGATGATAGTCAGGGCCAGGGTAAGTGAAGAATGAAAGCTGTTTGTTTGAGAAAGGGAAGGACAAAAGGAGTTCTGTATTGTTTGCCACCTCCAAATCTTTGCTCGGGTTTCTGATCAAACCTTGCCCCTAAGAGCAGCAGCAAAATAAAGACTGCAGGCATTCCTTACATCCTTGCTGCTATTTAGATATCACCACAAAGAAAGGGCCTCACACACCTTTGTCATCTGTGGTCAGATTTGTTAGGGGTGGTTGGGGGCAGAAGTTACCTGTGGAGCAGACACCCTTGACCTCTGAAAGCCCTGATCCAGGCGGTGGTTCCAGCTCCAGTCCTTCCTAACATAAAGCTTGGGAATTAAACTGGCCTTAGCACAAGGTTAATGATAGAATTGCACCTGTTTATGCACAGGTAAAGGCCAGCAATAATCTGGTCGGCATGGGTAAATGGTTTATAGGGAGGAAAACAAAGAACCACAGAAAACAAGAAACTGAAACCAAGCATGCTACAAAGTTGTTTTGGTTTAGATCAAATGACACATACACAATTTTTGAACCACAGAATTTATGTGCTTTCCTAGTGATTAATATTTAAAAAGATTGTTTGGCACTGGACACTCAGTACATGTCTTGCAAGGACTTGGCACAGAGAAGAGGTAAGTAATCAGAAATGTGCCAAAAACTTGTCAAGGAAAAACTTACGCTCAATACTAATCAAGCTCAACTCTGTGCCAGTCCTCCCACTCATCCTTTCATAGGAGAGCTAAGTCTTTCAGCGTGAGCCTGCCCATGCTGCTTCAGAGATAACCAACACCTTTCACAGTCAGCTGACAAAAATGAAACTTTGGGAGGCTGAAAACAGAAAAAAAGTACAACTCACCTTCTGCTCTGCAGCAAGGATCACTGCTGGGTGCAGAGGCCTGCCTGTTCTGCTCAGGGGACTTCCAAGAGTAAAAGACTTAATTTGCAGGTCTGCAGCACTAAGAAATAAATTTCATTGTGCCCCTCATCCAGCATGTTTCGGTCCCCAGTGCCATTGCCGTGACAGCTTGACAGCAGCCACCATATTTTTCTGCTATGAAAAAATTCATGCTAGAGGCTGTATCAGAGACACCAAACTCATTAAGAGTTGTCCCTGTCTGGATGAAAGATGCAGTTGCAGGGCAAAATCATCTCTTCGTGTGGCACCTCTGGCATTCAGTGTGCTAAAGGGCTCCCCCAGGACACAGCCCCCGCCCAGCAATGGTGTGAGGCATGGACACACAGGAGGGGTTTGTCCAGTGTGGGGCAGGGACTCACAGGTGGATTTTGTCTGGAGTGGGGCAGGGACACACAGGTGAATTTTGTCTAGTGTGAGGCATGGACACGCAGGAGGGGTTTGTCCAGTGTGGGGCAGGGACACACAGGTGAATTTTGTCTGGTGTGAGGCAGGGACACACAGGAGGGGTTTGTCTGGCATGCTGGGGCAAGTTGGTGTGCTCAAACTGCATTTTCCTACTCTTTAGAGGAAAACCTCTCACAGGACAGCCACAGACACCACCTCCTGGAGCCAGGGTTCTCCTTGTACCCAGGCAGGCAAGCACCAGCTGAGCTTACGCACACCCCTCCTCCTGCCCTACTCTTCCAAATGGTGCTCCTCACCTGCCATCATAGGTAACATTTACTTTTCTCTCCCACCTTCCCTCACAGGGTCTGAGGGTGCCATTCCAATATTAATGAGCACAGCTCATGAAAACCCTGCAAAGCCCAGCATGCTCGTATTGTAGGATGGAGATGGAGAGGTTAATTACCGTGCTGGGGGGTGGGAGGTCCTTGTTGGAGCCACTAGTGTTGTTAGCACTCCCATCATTAATTCACTTGGCAAAAACCTTCTTCTGGATGACTTGCATCCCGAAGTCAAAACAGGGAGGGCTGTTCATACCACCTAGTTTTTTGCACCTGAATTAGAAGACGTGTCCCCCAAAGTGCCTAAATTAAGTAAGTGCTTTGAAACATCTCATGAATAATCTTTCTATCTCCAATGACTATAGAGAGACCCCAGAGACACAAGTCTCTGTCTGAATATAGTTAGGTGATGTGTACCCCTGTTTCCTGTACAGTATATGTACCCTAATTTTATTTAGTCTTAAAAATAGGATGCATCAAAAATCTGAGAATCTAAACCCATTTATCCAAATTACAACTGCCTATGCACAGAAAGTTTCACTGGCTTCAAAATGTTTGTTAATATCACTGTACCCACACAGGGTATACGTGTTTAAACAACTGCAGAGTCAGAACTGCGTTTGGCTGGGAATCTGAACCAAATCCACTCTTAAATTTTAAAAAGTAAATATGTTTAGCACTACGTGGTGATAGGAGATTTAGAAAACCAACCAAACAAACAAAATAACAACAACAACAACAAAATTAAAAAAAAAAAAAAAAAAAAAAAAAAAAAAAAGAAAGCCAGGGCTACACTGGCACCTGTGTCACTGTACCACAGGAGAAAAGACGGGCACAACTTGTATCACTCTGGCAAACAGCATTGAAAAAGGCACTTAATCTCCCAGCTTCCGAAGCATATTGCAAACATTACAAGAGAAAATATATATAGTGAGGGTAGTCATTTTCTTTTTTCTTTTTTCCAATCCTGTTTCCTTCTCTCTTTAACATTTTGAAATGCTAAAAGAATAACACTTACACATCATTTCTACAGTGTTCATTTCCTGGAAGGGAAAGTTGATCAGCAAACATGATCACCACAGTGCCAATCATGAGTCCAAAGACAATTATTTTCCAAACGGACTATAGCAAGTCCCTTATCCCCCTCAGTGAGAGACAACACACAGGTGTACAATCAGTAGACACCCAGGGGGATGGGGGGAGAGGGTGAGATGTGGGATTGGGAGGGACCGAAGCAGTGGGGACACACGCACTATTTGCTTTAGAAAATAACTCAGAAGCAGCTTGGAAACAATAGAAATCTTCTGGCTCTAATCTGTAGCTTGAAAAAATATTAAGGTTGAAAAAAAAGCCCTGACGAAGCAGCTAACATTTAAATACTGCTGTTGTCTGGGAGCATTAGCAGGGAAAGGAAATGTAGCTACTGCTGCTGACACGTCTGATTTCCTCTCTCTCCTGTCTCTCAGCAAGGGTTCACACACATCCTTAGAAGTCCTGCACACCAGAGTGACCCATGCTGCCTCTCTTACTGAAGTTGGCAATAGGGAAACACCACGGTGCTTCAGAAAGCATTTCAGGATCCCTCGTTCCTAGGACTGACAGGGGTGAGGCCAGATCATGGAGCTCCAGTGATGCTGTTTTTGTTTCTCTGCCTGATGGATGCAGAAAGCGTGGTCAGACTGCTACAACAAAAGAGTCCTGGGCCCCAGCATGTAATGCTATACTATTTGGTCCCTCCTTTTGCTCCAGCAAGGAAATTTTGCAGGATGCAACATCATATTGAAAACTGTTCCCTTCCTCATTGCTACATAAATAGGCCAGTGCATGGCCATGAGGAAACAGTCCTCTTGTGGTGGTGGCTTCAGGTGTAAACTCTGACCTCAGAAAAAGCAAAGACAGAGCAGTACAGAGCTAAAAAACTTTTCATTATGTCTTTAATATCAGTGTAACTTTCGGCCTATTATCTGAACAATAATTTCTATCAGTTTTAGATTCTCACTGCTTTTTCCCTCTAAAATAAAAATCTTTACAAATTATTGTTGTTGTTATATTAATCACACTTTCTACAGCAGGACCTACAGCATCAAGAATTAATGAACAGATAACCAAGCATTAATATAGATAAATGAGATCTACCTACCTCTACTTCAAGCACTTACTTCCACATGCTCCACCCTGGAGCAAACAGATCAAATAATGTATATTTCTGTGTGCATCCCTAGGGCACTAACCTAAAAGCTAACCCTCCCTAATACCCTCAATGTATCAGGACCCCAGGGAATCTACAGTCCGGACAGGCAAGACAGAAACAGGAGGATGAAAGTGATGAGTGAAGTGTGGTAGGTGCAGGAAGAGAAAGGTGTATCAGTTGGGAGAGTGGGATGATTAAGGAGAGAACTGAAAACACTAAGAAGACAGAAGGCACTGATAGGGACAGGATGAAGTAGAGACAGTTGGCAGAGCGATGAAGATAGGTGGCACAGCTTCTTACACAGGGAGAGCTGACACATCCTTGCAGGGCAGAAGCAGCCCAAGTCACAGCTGCACAACTTCCTTTGACTCCTCTCTTCCCTGGCCCAAGGGCCTGCAGGGCTGTCCCCCACAGCTGGGCACCCAGAGACCCTGGTGGCACTGTGCCAGTAAAGTGACACTCCAGAAAGGGTACAATAGGGAGCCTTGTCCTTAGCTCCTGGATCTCAAGACTAAAAGAGGCATTTAGAGCAACTGTGCTCAGCCCATTCTTGAGACAGAACCGAGGGTCACCCAGTTATCCCTGCACAGACCCAACCAACCCATCTCTGATTACCATTCAGAGGGGCACTCGGACTGGCTATGAAGATATCAAGGGATGGCAAATCCATCATTCCTTTCATTCATTGATCTAGTTAATCCTCTTTACTGGGAAAAAAAATTGGGCTTCACATCTGAGTCCCTTATAATCTGTCACCCTCGAAATATGAAACTGCAGTCCTGGAAGCTAGATTTCAGGATGGTTCTGTGTAAGTCTCTCAAGAAAGATATTATCTTGGACAAATAGCAGGTGTTTTGACACCTGACCAACCGGCCACATCTGGATGAGAGCATTAATTTGAATTATATGGGTATATTCTTTCGGATCTACTCTTCTGCCAACATTGTGCACCTGTATTATGTACCTCACATTCAAAACAGTGCTGTTTGATCACAGAACTTCGCAGGGTGAGCAGGAGGAGCTAGGACGGCCTAGAAAAAATGTGTCTTCACACACAAACAGGAAGAGTTTTCATTTAAGTATATGCTTTGTAGGAATTCCAAGACAAAAAGAAAGTGGTGGTTTTTTTTCATGTAGACTCAAAGATGTCATTTTCTGCCCAGTTGCCTTGTTTCATGGGATGTCAAGTAAATCTGCCCTTTTAGGAGACATACTCAGGCAATAAAACCCAGTATGGGAACAGAAAAAGACTGCTTATTTTGCTTTAAAGTATCATAAATCAAATTTGTCCTTACACACAAACTTGTGCAACAAAGTAGGAGTGTGGGGCAGCAGGTATTTCAAGGAAATAACTGCATTTTTAAAAGTCAGCCACAGCATCTGAACATGACAGCAATGAAAACTTACTCAAAAATAACTGCCCAAAGAGACTAAAATGCAGCTGGTGTTAACAGTCTAGTAAAGATACCTTAGAGTATCAAAGGTTAATGGAGGTTTTTAAAACATTAATGCTTTAATTTCAATTATTTTAAGAGTAACTATATACTTAATGCTTTGCTGAGACTCCTTGGGCTTTGCGTTTCAATAGCCTTGAGATCCCAGCAAGAGTTCACCACTTGGTATAAGTAGAGAGTAGTTCAATAAGAGCATAGGACAGCTATTTTTTTCCGACAGGAAATTATCTGACAGGTTTTTATCCACTTCCAATCAAAACCTTCCTCCCACTGAAACACTTAATTTGCTTAAATTGAACTTTAAAATTCCCTTGCAGCCATCAGGCTTGGGGTCTTTCTTAATATCACTAACAGTAACAAAAAAATTCATTCTATGGCAACACTTTAACCTTTTAGAAGAGTTTTCTTCTCTTCCCAGTACTGAAGGGAGGTTCAGAATTAAGCTATCAGCAAAACATCCCATAAGGGACATAAAAGACCAGACATGAACTGTAGAGCAGAGCACGCAGAATATATATGCAGTTAGGAAAAAAAAGTGTAATGTGTGTGTTTTTCAAACGTATTTCATTGGAGGGAGTTTATAAGAAGAATTAATGATAGTCAGAACTCAAGTCTTAGCTCTCTAAAGGGCAGTGAGTCTTTTGCAGAAGAGAAGAAGAAATGCTTTCAGCTTAATTGTGGAGTTAAGTAAATAACACTATTTTTGACTAGGCAAAAGAGCAAATATTTTCAAGATATTGAATTGTCTTGAAATTACCTGTGACTTTAAATTAATATGTCTCTAGAAATAATGCTGGATATTATCTTTCACATAGAACTGAAAGCGAAATTGGCTTCTCTATACAGAAGGTCCTCTCCACAGTACAATAAATTGTATTAATCCATTAGCAGAAATGTCAAGCTCAACTGATAATTATCAACTGGCTTTGCAAAACCAGCAGGTATTCCTCATTAAATTTATGTAGGAGATCTAACTGGAGAAGTCCGTTCTGAGATATCTGATGGTCTTTTAATTAATGTAACAACCTTCTTGCAGCACAAGACTGATTTTGCTGCAAAATGGACTATGACTTCCAGGTTCCAGGGCTTCGCATTGGGCAGAGCGGGTTCAGAGCATCCTGCCAGTATGAGCAAAACTGCACTACAACCTGCCAGGGAAGGAGGATGCACCCCAAGTTCACTCCTACCATGGAAAATCTAGGATGGAAGATGTGTCTGTAAGCCAGGCAGAGGGCTGTGAGAGCTGGGGCCTGTAGGTCACGAGTGACCAGTGGCGTTTGGTGTCCATTTGGATGACAGCACCAATAACACGTCCCCTGGCACACCCAGAGGCCCTGTCCACAGCAGCAGCATCACGAACAGCCCAGGTGGGTCAGACTCATCCTCTTTCTGCCACAGGAGAAAGTCTGCATCTGCAGGATTGCGTTCAAGGCACCTGAGGGAAGTTCCTGGCTCTGCTGAACACAGCAGTGGATTTCCCAATTCTGCTGAACACATTTCCCAACTGTCCCAGCAGTGCTGGTGTTTAGAAAAAGGGTTGTACAAAACAACATTGGCTTGCTGGTGAGAGGGATGAGCAAGGAATATTGTTTTGGTTTACTCCAACCCACTCTACTTTATTCTTAATAGCTAGATTAATGCAAATGATGTTGAGAAATGTATGTCGAACAGCTCAGCTGAAGGGGTATTTTTTTTAATCAAATGTCATCAAGATAAAATTTTGCCAGTTCTGCTGAAGAAAAAAAAAACCAAACCAGAAAGTCTATTTCAATTTTACACAATCCTAACACTTAATTTACCATAAAGACTGTGGAGTACCCAGACAAATTCTGGGGGTTTGCACATTAGGGTGGCACTACTCATGGTACAGTCTCAGTGAACACTAGGAGGGAGAAGCACAAAGGCTTAATCAGTTCCCCCTGGAAACCAGAGCGGTGTCCTGATGAGGCAGGACTGGGCTGCCTGCTCTGTAGCAGCATGTATAATGGATGAGACTTTCAGGAGGTGGGTGTTCAGGTGCCAAAAACTGATGCACACAGAACCGTTAGTCACTTCTGAAAAGTCTTTGGCAGGATCCCTAACTACATGGAACCAATCCATAGCTATACAGCTCACAAGTGGGATGCTACAGACTTAATGGTCTGTTCTCAAGCAGATATATGGTTTGTTTTTGTTGAGTTATTGAGTTTGTTGATGGCTTCTTGGAGCAGAATGGGATTGAATGAAAAAGGGAAGGTGATTCACAGAAAAATGGCTCAGCTGACCAAAATACACCTTCTCTATTCTGTGTCACTGGCTGTCACTGTCAGCTCCCACTACAGACAGCTTGGGAAGATATTCTCCTTCCTTTCTTTTCATGCCTTGCCTCACAACAGCATGAGTTTGTGTCCTTCTTCACGATGACCGATGAAGGCCTGAAAGCATTTTAGGAGCAATAGGGTAAGAAGAGAGGATGAGGAATAAGCCTGGTCCTAGGTCTGCCAGAGCAGTTCAGGGTGAGAACTATGTGGACACATCACACCAGAAGGGAACAGGTGACAGCACCAAGCCTTTAACCAATTGGTTCTTTGTCAGCAGAAGACACTGGTCACCAGGATGAAAGGGGTAAGAAATGAATGAGGTTTGAAATGGGCATGGCTAATTTCCTCCTCAATCACTGGCAGTTTATTTACTCTCAAGTCAACAACTTAGTAGTTGTAGTCAATGAAATCTCCTTTCTTTTATGTGATTACCCGAAAGGATTAAAAAGCAGTTGTTTTTACTGCCACTTACTTTTAGAGCCATTCATGAGACTGAGCTTCAAAACAACAACCAAAACAATGCCAAATATAACATGCAGCAGAGAGCAAAGATGCACACAACAGCTCCTCGATCTCTCAACGTTTCAGCTGCATTAAACGAGACACCCTACTGGCATCCAGGCCAGAGGGACTGTGGCAATAACAGTGCTTCAGAACTGAGACGCTGCCACGTGCTGTGGCAGACACCTCCCTGAGCCCAGAGGAGGCACTGCAGACACACCGACAGGGACATGGAAAGCAGAATGGCAAGAACTGCAGCACAGATTTTTCCGCTGTCAGGAGCTAGCACGGGGTGGCATGGGATGGGCAGAAAGCTGCCTGTGAAAGCAGTGAGGTGCCTCCCCTGAGCTGACAGCCATGCCCCACCGCATGCTGCAGAGCAAGACAGTGGAAGCACTCAGAACTTTCTCAGTCAACCTTTCCAGTGTCAACACATCTCCGCTTGAGATGATGCTGCAGTCCAGAAGTAAATTTTAGTATTTATACTAAAAATTTAGTATTTACATACCTATATTCTTCAGTGGGGTCTCAACTCCTGCAACCCCTCTAGCATACACTCAGACTTCTAATCTTCAAACTGTTTAGTGGATCTGAGCAAAACAGAAAGCTGGACATGTCACAGAGAGCAGGGACAAAGAGGCAAGTTGTGAAAATATCCATGAGGAGGATATAGGGGGGAATGGCTTTAGACAGAAAGAGTAGGTTTAGATTAGGTATTAGCAAGAAATTCTTTACTGTGAGAGTGGTGAAGCACCAGCACAGGTTGCCCAGGGAAGTTGTGGCTGCCCCATCCCTGGAAGTGTTCAAGGCTAAGTTGGATGGGGCTCTGAGCAACCTGGTCTAATGGAAGGTGTCCCTGCCCAAAGCAGGGGTGTTGGAACAAGAACATCTTTAGGATCCCTTCTAACCCAAACCACTCCGTGATTCTGTGATATCCTAAATCCTAGCTTATTGTTCGTATCATGGACCTCACAGTGCCATTTAGGAACCTGTTTATCCAAGCAAAACAATTTTCTAGATGAGTAGTCCAAAACTAAGTTCAGCAACTCTTTACACGTACCTGAATATGGATAGATAAAGCCATTCCATTGCAGCACACAAAATGTACTGTGTTGGCATGGCTTGTTAGCAGCCAACACAAAAATCAATTTGGCCAAAATCTGACAGGAAAACCCAGCCTGTTCATTTGGTTCCCACTTACTACATGTAAAGGAGATCCAAGGGGATTTTCAAGAAACAGCCATGAACAGTGCACTGACACTAAGACATGATGTTAAAAAACTACAGAAGGACTCTGGTCAAACATCCCCATGGGTCCCTCCTCCCTTACCCCAGGATGAATTCGGCAGTGACATGATCAGCTCCCAGTCCTCTAATGGTGCAGGTCTGTCAGACTTCACATACCTTTCATGATTTGTGCATTTGACAGGTGTGTCACC
Source organism: Pomatostomus ruficeps (assembly GCA_013400735.1). NCBI lineage: Eukaryota > Metazoa > Chordata > Aves > Passeriformes > Timaliidae > Pomatostomus > Pomatostomus ruficeps. The sequence continues at coordinate 16,949 of VYZT01020518.1, forward strand.
TCTCTGCTAGGCTCAGATACAATCTCAGGTGCTGACAAGGGAATGAAAACCATTTGGCTTACGTACCAAATTGCCAGTCAGGAGAACAGGACATTAGTATTTGCCTCTTCCCCAGGCAGCTTTTGACATTTTGCAATTTGCAAGCATTACCAGAGGGCTTTTCACACCTGCCTGGGAACAGAAGTCAGGGCTTCATCATGGCAGGTTGAATCTAACACTCTCTGTCACAATGACTTTCAGAGCAAAAGTATCCAGCTCCGCTATATAAAAATCAACACTTCACCTACAGCCTGCTTGACAAATCAAGAGAAATCAGGCCAGTATCTAATGGCCTTTTAAAAGTCCTCTGGAACTCACCAGTACAGCAAGTAATAGGTCAACCTGTCTTCAAGTAACTTATTCCTGGTCTTCAAAATAGACATAATCCACTTTTGAGTAGCACTTACTGAGAGGCTGGATACCTAAGCTTAAAATAAAAACAAAATAAAAAATAAAAAAAAAATAAAAAAAAAAAAAAT
>VYZT01020518.1:17471-66042 GCA_013400735.1 Pomatostomus ruficeps
TAAAAAAAAAATAAAAAAAAAAAAAATAAAAAAAAAAAACCAAACAAAACCAAGCACACTAAGCACCTCTTACATCCAAACAACACCAGTAAATTCACCAGCTTAACATTTACAAATCACTGATTTAAATCCCACGGCTATCCAAATAGCATACATTTAGAGCCCTAACATCAAATTAATTTTATCAGCCTAAATCCATGCATCTCATTCCTATTTTCATCAAGACACTTGGCACAGACCAATAAACTGGAAAGGCCAAGATGGAAGGAGGGAAGGGATGGATAAACATTACCTGGCTTGCTCAAAGCAGAGCAGCCATTGAGAGTGGGGTACACCAAGCTGTTAAACCTGGAGGCAGCTCAGCTGTATAAAGACATTCAGTAAGGCTGACAGTTTTCTACCTGCACTAAAGCACATGGGTTTATCACCTGATGTTCATTGATCTGTGCAAATTACTTGCCAAATGTAAACTAACTCGGGCATAATTTGCATAATCAGCAACATGAAACTGAGGGTAATTATAGTGCTTGTGTATTTATGCCTCCCAGGAGTCAAAGAGGTGCTAATATGAGTGCATAACCCTATCCACTACAGGAACTCACGCAGGAGACAGCTCCAAAATGGTTTGTTTTCTGCATGAGACATGTTATGTCCCCCCCACAGATGTGGGGGGAGCCTGCAGCCATATCCCTCCAGTTGGAACTACTGAGCTCAGGTCAGAAGCACAGTAAAAATGCATCCTGACATGGCCATGCATAGCCCAGGATAAGCTTGTGCTGGTTGAAGCCTGCAGAGCATCTTCATTCTTCCAGGCCACTGCTGGCAAAGCCAAGTGAAGAACAGTGCAAACGCATACACAGTGACAGCATCCAGGCCTGTAGCATGATTCTAACATGTTTTAGTTAAAATGTATTAGACAAAATGATCATTTGGCTCGTTTCAACTAAATTCACAGTCATCAAACCCCAGGGGAGTCTACTGCCCCACCTAAATGCCTGTCACTCAAAAACAAAGGTAACTTGCATCTTTTTGTTGATGGTGTCTGCATGAGGGCATTCAATTACTTCATAAATCTGAGTGTGAAAAGGATTGATACTCCCATTTTCACCAATTACTCATAAATCTGTCAGTCCACATCACACACAATTTTGAAGAGCATGTTAAGGATCTTAACTATATTTTTCCAGTGTCCTGAAAAACTTCAAGAAGTTTTCTCCCACCCATAAGCAAAGACCACTATGGAGAAAATGTCTGTGGAGATACACCAAAACCAGCTCTGTGGAAAATGTTTTCTGTTCTGAAATGGAACAAAATTATTTTGTGAACTGTCTATTGCTGCAATGCCGCTGGCAGAGGCACCGGGCTCCCACCCACGGTTTCAGAGGCTCAGAGCTGCTTCAGGGCACGGGAGGGCTGGTGAAGGTCCTGTATGGGTTCACCTAACCCACTGGTGTTCCAGGTGTGCCAAGGAAGGAGAGATGAGGTGGAGGGGCNCATGAAAAGCTGTTCTGGGGGGAAAAAAGGGAAACATTTTTCATTCCCACATAGCAGAGGGGAAACTGTCTGTCTCCAGCTCCATGGGATTAGCCAGGTCTAAACCATTGTTCTGAGGAGTCCTAGGCACTCTGCTTTAGGGCTGGGCTCCTCAGTCCCAAAGAGTCATGCAATTACCTGGCATCTACTCCATCAGGGGGGTTCTGAAAACACCAAGGATCCAGGAATAATGTGCAGTTCTGCTAAGTATGTCCAAGTCACCTTGCCAGAGCTAAAAATCCAGGAGGAGGAAGGACCTCAAAAATTACTGGAGCTATGAAAAAAAAAAAAAAAGGCATTCCTTGCTGTGAAAGGCATCTTTATCTGTTCAGTTCATCGAAGAGAAGGTTGAAAGGTGGCTTGATTACAATTTACAAGGGGCTGCACCAAGACACAGATGGATGTCATGTCTCTTTTTCTCCCAGCTATTAAAAAGCCGGCACTGGGAAGTCAAAGCTAGACAGATTCAGATTAGAAATTATGTGTGAATTTTTAACTGAGCAGGTAATTAATCATTGAAACAGCTTACTCAGGGATGTGGACTATTGCAGTCTGCATCACTTGCAGTCTTTAAATAGATGCTGGATTTTTTTAAAAGAAGACATGCCAGGTCCCAAACATGAGTCAGAGGCCCAGTGCAGGATTATAGGCCAAGAACTTCTAGTCTTCTCCTATTCATGACACAGGTTTACTAACCAAAACTCCCTATCCAGGCTTAAAAATATCTGGATGCCATTTGTACCATCTAACCTGAGATATGCCCAACCTCTCTCGATAGCTGAAGGAGGCAGTAAGTCTTCTCCAGAGGGTAATGTGCAGCAGGGGCCAAACTTGCATGCTCTGAACAGCCACTCTGCACAGCTGAGGTCATTTGTAACTGAGTTTAAACTCCAACAAACTGAACATAAGCTTATAATCAGAAAACCAGCAAGCCATACATGCATCACAGCCTTCCTCTCCTGCCCCACTCCCTCCTCAGAGGTGCAGGGAGGCACCAGAGGAAGGCAGGCAGTGAACCAGTGCAGAGGCAGTACCCTTCTTCTGCTCTCCCTCCAGGCTTGTGCTGCTCTCATAGCACCAGAGAGTCACCACACAAGTCATCCTGAAGCTGCACTCTGCTTCTCACCCAGCTTACAGTCAATTCCCCTCACCAGCACACCCATTTCAGCAGACTCTGACGTATATATGAACAACACATTGCTATTTTCTAGTGTTTCTCCTTAAGGAGAGAGAGGTTTATTTCATACAAAGGCAAGGCTTACCAGGAATACTTGATTGAATAGAAAGAACCAGTTGGATCCCAAATAAACTCAGAAGAAGGTATAGATTACCTCTTTTAGGTACCACTGTGGGAGGAAGCCTCACATCTTCAGTGGCATGACTTCCTACAAATCCTTCCCGTTTTTTAAAGAACTGTAATTCTTTCTATATATTTGCAAATATTTGGTTTTTTCTGTGCAGTTTACACTTGCTGTTGCCAACAGATGTTATCAATTTCTGTTTGAAATACAAAAAATGAACCATCATAATTTTGTATGCTTTTAGAAAATAAAATCCTTCTCCAGGAAAAAGAAACAAAAACTCAGACTAGGAAACTTTACCAAATTAGAAAGGAATTCATAGCCAGATTCATGACCAGATCCCTATGAAATCTGATTCAGCAAGTCAGAGCCTGAAATAAGAGCCAATATTTCTTAGCAGAAGCACAAAGCATTTTAGCTATTGAATTTGTCAGGTGTAGTGGTGTAACAAAGACCACTGTAATTGGCAGAGGATTGATCACCTGGCTTGAATGCAAAGGCTAGAGCAGACTAATTTTTATAATTATACATAAAGTGTTGAAAAATTAGATGCCTAGCAATTACAAGATGGAAGAAAACACACCTTGTTCTACAGTAGCTAAGCCCAAGACATACATGTGTTCATTTGATGATAAAATCCTTCACTGTTTCTTCACCATCATTTTGGAAAGTTACATCATGGGTTTACAAATTATTTGCTTCATCAGACTTTCCAAAATTACTTCTGATTTCAGCTTGGTAGCTGTAACGTCCATCCTGGCCATGAATGTTTAGCATTACCACACAGAAGGCACACATACATATATACAGACATACATATATAAGTGTGTATGTGTACAGACTCATATATATGTTTTATACACAGGAATATATTTCTAGGTATAAAAGTTTCCACTAACAATTTGACAGAGATTGACCTTTCCCATTACTGAATGCTATAGCATTTTGACTACTAATGAGTAGCAGAGCTTAGAAGTTAACACAAGGAACAGGAAGGCATCACTTCTGTGTGATGCTTACGTGTGGATCTTGACATTTCTCTGAAGTCAGCCACTCAAGGAAGCAGCTATGGCCACTTGTAGGGCTTAGAAAAATGAAGGCTAACCTAACAAAATCAAGCAAATTTGTGATGACTCACTGTCTGACGCATCAGTGTACCCATCACAAGATCCGCTGGGAAGGAGGACTTGCCCACCATTTCCTCAACCCCATATATGAATTGGAACCACAGAGTAATGCTAATCAATACAGGGAGCTAGAGTAGCTTTAGAAAGATACTCAGAAAAATAATTATACATGATGCAACATTTCCTGACACTTTTCAATCCACTTGGCAGTATGATGGTCAAGGAGCAAAGAAACAGCCAACATTCAACCATGCCCTTTAAACAGTTTGCCTGCAGAGACAGTGCATGACTCACAAAGCAGGGTATTCTCAGCTGAGACAGCAGCTTCTGACTCAGCAGTAAGCAGCCAAATGTCTGCTGGTAAAGGTAATGAAAAGGTCAGTCTGATCACTCCAAGTGAAGGAGGAACTGGTAACAAGTTGAACTCCATACCTTGGGCAGCACACTTTGGCTGGAGAAGCTGCAAGGTGTCCTCCTGGTGCTGCAAACAATCAGTGGAGCAATAGGTGCGTTTTGAACTGATTTACTAGTTCTCATAACTACACCTTCCAAAAACAAGCTGTTCTTTGGAAGTAGAGAATGACACATGTATGGCACAGCCCCACAGAAACTATCCTGCGAGTTCTTCTTAAAGAACAGGAATTCAAGAGCAAAACTGTTCTTGCTGTTTACAGATCTTAATCAAAATATGTCCCAGGGTATTATTCATCCATCCCTTCTCAATAAATTATACTTTCAAGTCAAAGTATGTCTCAGCACAAAAGGAAATTAATGAGTCAGATGTTGGATCGGTCCTTCGGATCCAGCAGGGAGGAGGCCACACAGAGCCCCAGTGTCTGCTGCTGTCCCCACAGAAGGACAGGTACCTTGCGGGCACAGCCAGCAGGACGCAGCAGTCACTCTCACACAAAGTCATGGGGTACCACATGCAGCGCTGGCAGTCAGAGAGAACAGAAGTTTCACAAGTAAACATGATGTCTGAATATTGAGAAGAGCCCCCCCTTTCCTGCATTGCCATATAAGTCAGAAAAGATGGCAATTGGAAATGAAGACGGTAAAGATGAAAGTAAATGTAAAGAAACTGCACTCGAGAAGATGCTTTGTGGTTCTGAGTTCCTCTGAATTTGGTGAGGAGTTCAGAGCATAACAAACACACCTCTAAAAGAAGCAGCTACAAAAACTCATCATCACTTTATGAGCTGAGTTTATGTTCTGCAGTGGCATTTTACTTACTAATAGCATCTTACATTACCTGTAATAGCACCATAAAGAAGACCCCGAGAAAATCTTCAGTGTAAATTTGAGAAAAGTATTAAATACAAACTGAGAAGAACTACTGCAAGGGTGTCATGAATTGTCCAATAGCTAAAGTTTTCTCTTCTTTACCCAGGTTATAGATTCACTAAGGGGTGCTGACACTGGCACTTACTTGACACTGGCAGTGGAAAAAGTTTAGTTCGCCCTTGTAAAAGTGGAGTGAAAACTTTCTAGAATAAAAAGACTCAAGCATGAGAGGACTCCCATCCACCAACTCAAATATGCTCCACTTCTTCCAGTCTTTAAGCACAGGGCTGTAAAGAACAAATGTTGGACTATCATGACTATGGAAATGGAGGAGATTCAGATTTACTTGGATGTGAAGAATTAAAACCAGGTAGGTTCACTGGGAACACAGAGAAGCTGGTGCATAACCTGTGGGTTTGAAGTTTGGTGTGAAATCAGAGTGCCTCTCCTATGCCATGAAGACAAAAGAACTCACTGCATTCCTGAAGGATGGTGTGAGGGCATGGTGGGGTGTCTGAAGGTGCAAAACCTGCCAGAATAGCAGTGGAGGCCTGCTTAAAGTGCAGAGAGACAAACTTGGTGCAATCACAGCCCTGCTGCTTTTTGGACATGGCTGCTGCTACCAGCTGTTTCACAAAGTGGCTGGGCAACATCTCAGAGAGCACAGAGGGGCATGGGCCAAACCCGTCAGAGAATGTGCTGTTATTTAGGCAGTATGGCAATCAGAGAGCCAGCTCTCAAGGATGCTGTGTGTTATTCTGCTGCAGATTTTCAACCAACATAGCCAGGTTTGCACCATCCCTTGGCTGAGGGACCACATCCCACCCCTAAAACATGACATGCCTAGGGAGGGAAAGGGGTGTCAGCTCTCCCCTCCTCCTAAATCTTCACATTTGGGTTTTACCTGTCCTCACAGAAAGCTACCACCACTGCTAAAGTTGTTTCCTCTCCTCCAGGTCTCTTTCCATGATTACATGCAGAGATCAAGTGCCCTACAGAAAATCAGTGCAGATGCTACAGAGCTATCAGATGGCAGTGATTCCCCAGCTGATTGCAATATAACCTTTCCAGTTCCTTGAGTCACTTCACAGAGATTTAGGAAGAAGGGAGTTCCCTGCACCATAGAATATTGTCATTATGCAGCCCAATCAGACACTGTGATGAAATGCTCTTTTTTCGGCAACAGGGTTCCCATGAAGCTCTGAGAAGACAAAGAGGCTTGTGAGACTGACTGGACTGGCAGATCTGGTCTTGGATTTCTTTCAGTCAGGTATCCTGAGCTCTGTGAACAAATGCGAATGACAAATGGACCTTGTTCACTGCCTCAGTCAGGTAACCTCCCTCAGCCTGCAGGGAATGGGTTTCTCTCAGGCAGTGAAGAGGTCCATGATGGAACATCCCTGTCAGAGCAGGGTGGGCACAGAGCTTGAGCTGAGAAGCACCTGCAACCCATCCTGTTACACACCACATATCCGGAATAAAAGGGGGAGAGGGGAGAGTTGTGGTGTGCTCTGGCCAGTTTCAGTTTATCTCATGGCCAGGCTCTGCTATGCCCCCTCCCCTCTGGTATCCGTTTCCCCCCCGGAGGGCTCTGTATTGCGCAACCCTATACAAAGCCCCCCAAATTCAAACCCAGCACTTCTCCCCTATAGGGTGTTGTACCCTCCCCCGTCCCCTCATGTCAGTATTTATGTAACCATAACACGCTGCGCCAGTGCTTCTCTGGCATGATCCCAGTGCCGAATAAACCACCTGAGAAAGCCCCTCCACTTGTCTCTCCTTCTTCGGCGTGCCTGGAACATTGGTGGGTTGGGTGAAACGTTGCAGGAACTTCGCCAGCCCTCCCGTGCCTTCGGAGCAGCCCAGCAACCCCTGAAACCACAAGCGGATGCCCGGTGCTCCCACCGGAGGCATTGCGGCAGGGGAGAAAATGTTTTGCTGCTCAGAGAACTGGTCATCTTCTTAACAACACAGGGGGTAGGCACAGCTGACAGGAGGAATCTGACTGCAAGCCTAAGCAGCCTGATTTCTGTTGGGTTTTCTGATCTTTAACAGTATTTGATCACACAGAAAGCTATTTTGTAGCTTACCCATGCCATTGCTCTGTGGTGTGTAACCTGCAACCATCGGAAGTAATATATCCCAATTTCCCACACAGCAGGACCACTCATGAATGAAAAGTGAGTTTGATTCTCAAGCAGTCGGTCCAGATGCTGTGGCTGTCACTGACTCTCACTCCCGCTTCCAACACAGGCCACAATAGAGCACTTCTGTCTGCACAGCAACATCAGCATGTCAAGAAAAATCAATGAAAGCAAGGGGAAAAAATGCCTCTAGCTCTGTAGGGCTTTTAAAGCATAGCTGCACTTCAGAGTTTGGGAAAAACACAATGCTGAGGAAAGTCCCAGGAGGGCAGAGGAACTTAGGAGTCACCTTTGGAGGAGTCTCAGGTCTCCCTCTCTCTTGCCATTTTTGCTGACTTTAACTAAGGCAGGTCAAGTCACATGTCTCAGTGGCTTTTCTGCAGTTTATCAGCTGTTTCAGGGGAATGAGGATCCACCAAGTACTACTGCAAACTGCAGTGCCAGGCATGCTTTGAACCCGTGCCTCATATTGAGAATTGCAGCAGAAACACAGCACCAGAAAACATAATTAATATATTTTTATTTGTGCACTTAAGTGTTTTTTCATGATCAAGCAGTAGATAAGAGAAGTTTTTATCTCACACAAATCTCTTGTGTGGCCATTTAGAACTGAATGCCCTTCAGAAGCTGCGAACGTGCCACTTACAAGGACTATGCTCTACAGAGCATTCAAAATGTAAATGCCATCCTGCTGGGCCAAAGTCTTGGACTGCATTATCTTAGGGTGATGAACTTCTGGCAAATCCAAGTCAGGTTCCCATTGAAGGACTTGAGACAAACTGCAGAGGTGAGCAGCCACAGGAGAAAAGACGTGGTGTTTTCCAGACTCTCCAGTTCAGGAGTAATGAGCCAGGTCAGCATTCCAGGCTTCTTGCTGTGGACTCAGGAGACCCAGAGCCCAGAAGGGAACCTCGAGCTAGAGTTCCAGACAGCTGTTGGGTGACAGAAATACTGCTGACAAGGATGTCATCTGCTCTGAGCAGCTGGCAGCATGACTGAATTTCATTCATTTTAGAAACAGCTGGTTTCTGAAATATAAATTTCACAGAACGTCTGGTGTGCAGGGCATTTTGAGGCTGTCCCAGTACAGCCTAGTTCCTATCACAACTGTTCTTCAGAAATATGATCCAGAAATTCCAGTCTTCACTCAGACTAATTCCATATTCCTCATCCAACAGCTTCCTACTAGAAATCCCAGAAAGGCTCCTTCTTGTCAATGCAGCCTTCAAAACCTAGGACCAGCCATACTTCATGGACAGGTCTTTCAGCTTATAGAACTATCTGTCCCCAAACATTTTTCCTTTTCTACTTCTCCATATTCTCTCCCATGTACTTTCCTTAACTCCATCCCACAAATTTCATCTATGTTTGAGCTTGGCAAAATTATGAAATATTATATAATTTAATGAAATGTTCAATGGTTCAACAAGAAAAACACTCAAATTGTAAATATTAAAATAAAACGCATGTATTCAAAATGATGCTTCTGTTTTACTATCAACATTTAAAAGTCTTAATAATGCAACACAGTATTTCATTTAAACTGAAGGATGTTAGGACTTTGAACTTTTTTTGACCAAGTTCTTTGGTCACATGCACAGACTAAGTGATTACACTCAGCCACATATCCATTTCAGAGGACATTCAAGCCCCTGCAAACATAGACGGCTCTGAGCCTCATGAAGCCGTCTTCCTACTCCACTGCACACCTCTGTTTATCATTTTCTGCTCATTTTCCTCCAGATTATGCCCTTAGAGTTTGCTTTATGTGACTAACTGAATCTTTTGTTCAGCCCAAAAGTTTACACAGTCTCTATTTCACATGGCTCAGGGTGAAAAAAAATCTGTTGTTCAATACATTGCACCAATAGAAAAAACAATTATTTCCACTATTCTTTTCCAAATACCTTTCTCTACTCTTTTCCACAGTCAGGCAAACTCAAAGACTCAAAGGGATCCCTTTGTCAATATCTCTTTTGCAGGGAATGAGTATAAGACAAGAATACTCAATGGTGTTAATGCAATAAGGAAACTACCGTGCAAGGCCTGTGCCACAGAGACAGTGCACAATATTTGCATTACCATTTCAAGAAGATTTTTCAAATCATAGACCTTGAAATCTACTATTTGCAAATGAAATTGTTTTTCACCATCCTGGGCATAAGGGTCAATAAAAAAGCTAATGATGGCCTTACAAATTTTACACACAAAATAAGCATCTCTTACATGCAAAGCTGCTCTCAAGAGATCATATCATTAACAGCTGCAGAGTCTGAATTTTTTGGTTCTGATATTTAGACAGGAATCCAAAAAGCCACCATGGATCACATAGACATCTCAGGCTTAGTTATTCTCAGTGAATCCCAGCTGCCCTCGGGGGCTTTTTGGAGTGCTCATCACGGAACTACTCCGCATATTGTCCCTGCCATTTCCAATCCCATTTCACCACACTTCTCCTTCAAAGGCCAGGTGACCTGGGAGGCCATTCAGTCCTACAGAGCTGTGGCTCCAGATTCCACCAGTGTAGGAGAAAGGGGGTTCTGAGCAGAAACTCCTGGTGTAATTCACTGGGAATTATGCTCAGCTCTGGGGTCCTGACCTGAAAGGGCCTTTCCAGCTGCTATAATGTTTCAGACCCACTGCTCAGGTGTGACACAGGTATCTGTGGGTCTGTGTTGCCAGCATGACAAGACAAGCACTACTGTACACAGAAACTACAAGTGGAGTACCAAGATCAGAGACTTGGGAAGGCTTAAAATGGCTCTGCCATGGAAATGGATCACCAGAAGCACCCTAAGAAAAGATGTTCAGTACAAGAGAGGCTTTCTCAATGAAAATCAAAACCCAGGTGCCTGCTGAAACCACACACCCCAAACCTGCCTTGTTACTTGAACACCAGCCTCAATCTATTGCCTTTCCAGCAGCCCTACTGGCATCATTCCCCTCAGAGTTAGCTCTAGCAAAGCTACCTTACTAACTCTAAAAAGCAAATTGAAGTTAAGCTATTGTAATCAGGGACTAGGAAAGAGTCATTTTATTGTGTCACAAGTGTTAATGGCCTATTTTGTAGAAAAAGGTATGTTGCTCTGTGGAGCAATGGGCTTTCTACTCATTATCAGAACCTGGCTCCTCAGCAAAACAGCAGTGATCCATACACACATCCTCCACACTGGCACAAAGAATTAGGCCAGGCAGCCTTTTGTCCCCCTTTTTCACTCTTCAGTCCCCAGAAGCCACACAAGCAAAGCATGCAGACACCTGATTCTCCCTTCAAACAGCTTTAAACCATTTGCCTAAACCAAAGCAGGCCTAAATTACTCCTCTGAGAAGGAAACTATCAAGCCTACAATTTTACTACCACACAGCTCAGTTTGTTGACTTTCTTGGGTTATCTCCTACATGGTTTATCCAAACAATGCAGGGAACAATTTAGCCAGGCAAATGCTTTTTGTTCACAGCCATATGCCATCCACACAGTGGCAAAACTTGGGCTCAGCAGGTCAGGCTGGGAAGGAGGAACACAGTGGGGACCATCCTGGGATGTACAGCCTTGTCATCCTCTCTGTCCATCCAGCCACCAGGTCTTGTGCTGCACACTTAGGGTGAGCAATGTCACAGGCACAATATTATTGATATTTGGCTACTGTTTCTGCCAGTCACTGCTTGAACTTACCTCAGAAGGAGTCAGCATCCAAGAGATGTCCAGAGCTGTTTATACCCAAAACACTAATGTATCAATCTTGAAAATACCCACATCGAAGAACAAAGCCCAGTGGGGCATTTATAACTCAGACACTACAAGGTCACTCTTTTCTGCACCTGACTTTCAGGAAGGTGACTCCTAATTCCACATCAGCTTTCCAGAGGCAGGCCAGTACTGCCACTCTTAGCTTGTCATTGCAGTGGTGACAATAAATCAGTAAATACATAAAAGTGTAAGAGCTGAAGGAGGAAAAGGCAGAGAACGTGGTAGGAAGGGGTAAACCTTCCAGGTCACTGAATTAAGAGATGCCTGTTACCTTCTCTGTAAGAGTTTTCTCAGTACAGTCCTGCAGCCTTTACTGGTGTGGATTATCTCTGTTGCTCCCTGTCATTTCCTGGAAGACAGAAACAGGCCCACAGGCTGCACCTGTCAGTGCTCAAGCTTCATTATGCAGAGAAGGATCCAAACAGGCATCTCAATTAATCATACTCATGTATTAGTAAGTAATTCATTAATTCAATAAATTGCTTTAGGCCATGGTATAATCAGTCATGTCAGAGATTATAACAAAAATCACAAACCGAAGTGTTAAACATGGACCCATCCTTGCTGATTCATCATCTGTAGTAATCATTCACGGCAGAACAGGTATACTTTATATACTTTAAGACAGGTGGCATGAAAATTTATCATCTTAATTGTGCAGATTTCCTCTATCAGATCTGCTGATTGAGCAATATAAGATCTAAACTGCAGAAAATTCACATGCAAACCAACTCAGAAAAAAATAAACATTTTTGTGATCTGCTCACTGATAGCTAGTAAAGACTCTGCTTGATAAATGGGACTTACCTGTACAGTAGCATGTAATTCCTCATCCTCCAGCCCTCAGGCACAAGACTGAAGAAGGTGCTGTAGGGACCAAAAGCAGCCCCAGCTGGAGCTCTGAGAGCCCACACTGAGCAAGCTCCCCCTGCAATGCCATATCTCCACCATTCTAGTTTCTACTGTCTGTTACCAAACAGGCCACTGTACCACAAAGGAAATGTCAATCAGTAGGTTTCATTCATTTGGACCTATCCATTTGGTAATGTTTTTATGGCAAGGAAGAAGCTCTACATCACAGAACTCAAAGAACTGAGCTTGAAGGACCTCAGACCCTGATGTCCACTTAGCCACACCCATTTCACCATTAGCAGGTGCCTATCTAATTTGTCCTCACAGATCTCAAGTAATATAATCCTCAGGCAATGTATCCCAGTCTTTCATTTTTTCTATGTTTAGAAATGTTTTCTACCATCTTCCTACATGCCAAGCTCATATACCTCTTGTTATGTCTACCACACACTTGGGAAAGATTCTGCTCCCTTGCTTCCTGCAGTAGCCTTTTGTGCCTCTGAAGTTTGCTGCCTTCTTCCCCATCCAGTTTCTGTTCTATACTCATGATTCAAACTGTGATATTTTGGGGTCAATTTCCCTCACCTATGCAGGAAAAAGATGCAGACTCAGATAGAACAAGACTGCCTGTAGATTAATACTCATGTCATTAAATTGGTTAAGATAGGCAAAATTAGGTTAAAGCTAGAAAACTAGAGAAAGAGATAGCTTTTAAAAAAAAATGCCCTACATACAATACACGAACTCATTCCTATTGACAGACCACATCTATAGCTTTTTAAGCCCAGAAGAGAGAGGGCAATCTACAATGCAAGGAACAAAGGAAGCTGATTTCACCCCCTTCTGCAAACTAATTAAGTTTTAATTCTTATAAAATGATAGAAGAAGTTGCATTTGTGAGCAGAAATTGAAAAAGCTTGCTGAAAAATTCACAATACACCTGTTCCCACAAAAAGGGCCCTTTTTCATGCCAAAAAATTTCCCATTATTTGACAAATTGGCATTAAGTGAATATACTTTTGCTTTCATTGTCCCAGCTTGTAGATGGTATTTAGAAGTTATGTTCCATAAAGGTGTGTTACTGTTCCACTCTGCCTGAATTGAAGAACGCATGTGTTGTCACATGTCACGTGTGGTAGGAGCAACACGAGCTGTACAAATGAACATCTAGTCCAGTGCAATGGCTCGGACATGGCACAGGCTGCACTTACAGCATAAATTCATCATTGTGGTTTGCATGATCTGTCTATAACTAAATTTGCACTTCTTTACAGATCCAAAGCTGTTACTTTTACATATGAAATAATTACACCTCTGGTGAGATAGGTCTCACATGGTTAGGATTAACATTTTATCTGCTAATTTACAGACATAACAACAGACCTTGCTCTTGGAATTGTGTTATATGCTCTGCCTACTTATAAATCAATTCTGAATTTTTCCGGCAGTTCATTACGAGATGCTTTGAGTTGTCAGAAGCAGCATGAGCTCACCAAAGGCCTAACCCTGGGGAGGGCTGTGTGCTCCTATCACTGCACAGAAACCCTGACTGCTGTTGAAAGCATTCAGCAGCTAAGCTCTCTGTAAGAGTGAGTCTTCCACAAAATGGAAAAGGTCATAGGGATAATTGTTTTTATGTGTTAGGCTGTGGATAAGCGCAGTAGATATTAGCTGTTTTCCAGCTGCTGCCTGCTGTATCACCATTTTCTTCCAGCTGAGAGCCAGTACACTAAGGGTAAGATCCATCACACAAAAGTGTCTAGGAGTCTGGTCTATACTCAGCAGGTTTGGTCCCTGAGAAGTCAGCTGAGATGGAGGGGTGCCTTCCAGAGGGCAACGAATTTTATCCTGAAACAGATGATGGAAACACATGAAATGGCTCCCCAAATGCCTGTTTGAGATTACATAAATAGCTTTGTCATTGTTAAGATTCAGCAGTACGAATTACCTGAATTGAAAAAAAATTAATTATTTTTCAAGCAATGACCCTGGTTTTATTTGAAGTTTGACACTCAATGCTTTGAGCAGGGGTTAAAGTAGTTGGGCAGCAGCACACACCATGCAGGTTAGGGTGACTCTAATGTCCAGGATGTAAGGTGGTCCCAAACTGGTGCAGCCCATGAGATGCCACTAGCTGGACCAAGGGTATATCCAGGCCATCCTCTGGTTATGGAACACTGTTTCACAGGTAGGCATGAGCTCCCTGACCCAAGAAAGAGGGTGCATTTCAGGCTCTCTTTGCCCAACATGACCATGACTCAAGACTTTTTCTTCACACTTCAAAAACTGAGTAATCCAGGCTCTCTCCTGCAGGGAGCAAGTCCAGCTGACCTGCCACTGAGATGCAATATGCCAGCTTCCCTTCTGTCTCCTGACTTGCCCGTCAGGTAGAGAGGAGAGCCAGCTCCCATCTTTTCCACCAGTGATATGTCCATGACATGAGTTTCCCTGACACACGATACCATTGTAGGGGCAAATGTACTGACTAGCTGCTGCCTACCTTTCACATCCTCTGTCACTCCTAAGCGCTGGGGCTGTCCCTGTAGTGAGAGCAGAGATCCTTTTGCATTCTTCCTTATTCTTGCTTCTGCACAGGCTGTGTCATCAGCCTCAGCTGACTGTCCAGACACACAGAACCCAGCAAAACAAAGAACTATTTTGGACATTCGTTCTGGAGCTGGCAGAGCAGAACTATCTTTTTGTGTGATCATTCTGTTCATCAGGAAACTGTTGACTCTGCAGCCACCTGAGCACAACACACAAACATCCCTCTTAGATCACTGCAGTCCAGTTTCAAGCTAGAAACTCTCCTCTCCACTTGTGCACTGCTACAGTGGTTAGAGGACATGGAGGACAGACCAAGAACAGGACTTACGGAAAGCTGTCCTGGGTACAGTGAGAAGCATGTTTGATCTTCGTTCTCCAAACCCCAGGGTCTTCTACTGGTGTGGCAGAAAACCATAGTGACTGTGCAGTGGCTGAGGATGCAGAGTGCCTGCAGCCACCAGTCTGATAAGCAGAAGCGGCTTGCATTGGCTGTCAAAGTTTTCTTTCTTCTTTTTCATAACACTGCTTATTTAACACTTTGTCCAGATGATATCTGGCTGACAGCTCTGCATTGAGAAAGCACAGAATGAACAGCTTTTGCAAATTTCATTATCACTGAAACGGTGACAAATTACTCAGGACTTGCAGGAAATTCTACTGTCAGGAAAAGCCATTCTAGTAAAAGGCTAATGACTTCTAACAGAAACCTGTGATTTTAAGACTCAGAACTTATAATAAATAGTATTCAAATGCATGCTAAACAGTCTCAGTATAATTATCTGCTAGAAACCTTATTGACAATATTTACAGCTACTAAGCACATTAAGATAAAAGGTTCCCCCAAATGATTCTAGAGTATCAATTTTTTATATTTTTTTATTATATGTATTATAGCTTAAGAAATTAATAATTCTACATTCAACTGAGGAAAAATATTTCAAAAAGAGCAGATAAGTTGCAAACATGAATATTACAATGCAGAGCTTGAAGAAAAGTCAGAACTGGTTTTTTTGCCTTCAGAATGAGCCTCCCTGGATCTAAAGCTATTTGATGTCAATGGGAAGGCTCCTCTAAGTAGTCTTTTGGAGGCTTAGAAACTCTTTACAGTCATCAAAATCAAAGCAAAAGTCTTGCCTTTGGACCAAAACAGCTTGGAAGTATACAAAAAAAGCAATAAAAATCAAAAGCAGGATGGTGTTTCCTGAACAGCAGGAATTCCCTTTTAACTTATATAGCCTTGGATTGGTGAGGAGAGGTAGAATCCCTGGTTTTGTGGATGTATGTCCATTTGCTTGTATTTTGATACAAATATGGGTATTTTGTAGTAACTTTAAATGAGAAAAAAAAAAACAAAAACAAAACACAGCAACAGAGAAACATCAAGAGTTGTATGAAATGGTGGAAATTCTCACAAATGGCCTACTGACACAAAACTGATGGATTTTGCCCAGCTCTACATAAAAGCTACAGTTATGTCACTGAAATACTGGGTTTACAAAACACCAAATTTCCCAACAAAACAGATAATTTCCTCTCAGATAAACTGCTTCTAGGTAATTAAAAGGACAGAGTATTAAAAAAAACCAAAAAACTTTCCTAGTGTAATTAGAGTTGCTCAAACTAATGGTCCAAGGAATTCTCAAATACTCAGATGCCCTCTTAATTGCAGCTGAGCAGCTGTAATGGTAAAAAGCAGCTCCAGATAACTCAGGGCTGGAGGGTAGACAAGCTGTAAAACTCATTCTTGCTGGAAAACGTGCCAAGGCCAAGCACTGAAGGTGACAGCTGCATTCAGCATCATTTCCCCATTCTGCAATAAAGTTGACAAATTAAGTGACATTTAAAACAAGAAATCTTGCTTGAATGTATGTGCAAAAATATGCCGCGCTTCACTCCTGGAAGGGAATATCCTGCTAAGACTGAGGAAATGGCTATATCAAGGGACAAAGAGCCCAAATATTTTAAAAGCAAAGGGCTGTCTTTTCTGCAGACATCCCTGTTCTCGTTAAATATGAAGGATGAAGACCAATTCTTCCCACAGTACAAACACATTCCCGACTTTAAGTAGATTTAACCAGACAGCTTCATTGGGATACTCTCTCCATTAGGCATATGTTTAAGCACCTCAGTAAGCCCACGGCTGATTTTTCAAACAATTTTATCACACAAGTAAACAGCAGTAAAAGAGATCTGAGAAATAAATGTTCAAAGAAAATCCTCATTAGTTTCTAGATTTTAAGGTTAAAACTAGATTGTCTCCCAACACAGGGTGTGAAAGAGTACCCGTTTTTCCAAGGGCTTAGAATTCAGCTCCTTGTTGCAACCCTAAAACACCACAGGCCATTTTGAAAAGGTGCCATGTGGGCTTTGAACTGATTTGAAAATATGTCACATCCATTCATAATTTCTAACTACTACCTTTAAGTGACCAGATGATCTTTGCATAATATTCACATGTTTTCATGTTAAAACTAGATTCACAAATATGGTCTGTGACTGTCTTTCAACAAGTACATAAGTGCCAAAAATTGCACATCAAGACAGGTTAAACATTTCAAGGCTTGCTACTCCAGGCTGGTACTCAGTAAAATTTGCATGAAACTCCTATTTCAGCTTATGCTGAGAATTTCGTGTCCAGGGGGGGTGCAGGTGGGGTGGTGGGGAAGGGTGTAGTTCGGAGTGGAGGAAACAGCCTCACACACTCAATCCAGTCCAATGGAGGGAGGGCCATCATGATGGTCAGAGGGCCACAACGCAGGACATTTGCACGGAGGCTGAGGAAGCTGGAGCTGTTCAGGTGGGGAAGGGAGGGCTCAGAAGGGATGTACTCATTGCCACAGCTGATGGCTACAGAGTAGACGGAACCAAGCTCTTATCAGGGATTAACAGCAAAAGAAAAAGAAGCAACAGGTACAACTTAAAGCAATTAGACATATGGAGAGCAATTCTCCATGAGAGTGGTCAGACACTGAACCAGTGTCCAGAAGCTCAAGGATTCGCCAGCCTTGGAAATATTCAAAACTCATCTGGACTAGGCCATGAGCAACCTGGCCTTAATTTTTAATTTCACCCTTTTTTAGCAGGGAAGATGAATCATACAATTTCCAAAATACCTTTGCAGCCTATACAATGCTTTGATTGTATGATCCTCTCGATACAAGGATTTAAATGCACATATATTTCTGGCAAATATTATCAAAGCACTTTCTGGTGACATTTGCATATGGGTGTTCTCATTTGCATATCCAGAAATTCCTGGGTGTTAAGCAGTATGCAGGTTTTAAAATTTCCTTTTTTCCATTTTAACTGTGTTGTCTGACATCAAAATGAGAAATAATAGTAGGCAAACCTCTTTCTTTTATTGAATCTGAAATACAGAATGGTATTTTCCCTTAAAATATCTTTTCCCCCAAAAACCAGTAAGATTGAATATATGTTCTTATATGACTATACTCTAAAAAGAGAAAAATATAAGCAAGCATTATGATGGATGATTTAAATTATAAATAAGTCATTTCATTTCCATGACTAGAGTATAATAAACCCATAACTCAGTTATATGTATCTTGACCTAAGGATGCAGGAACTTGTTAAGAACTGTGACACTTTTCTGAGTATCACGGGTTCAATATATCTCGTTTCTCTTTTTCTCTAGACACACATGAAGAAACCCATTAAATTTTTTGGATTTAGCCAATACATCTGAATAAATTTTTTTTCTGTTTCCTCTGAATTCTCTACAAAGTGAGAAATATTTCTCAGTGGCTCAGTCAGTAAATACAATAAAGAGGGAGATTTTTTGAAAGTGTAAGAAAGTAGGAATAACAGCAGTCCTGTCTCTGAGTGACGGTCAGATGCTAAAATTCTGTCTTCAACAGCAGCCAGAACCAGACATCCAAAGTGAAGTCTAACAGGGAGGCAAAAAACTACTTACCCTGAATGCTCCTCCAGCCTCCACCAATCTGTAGCTCAGGGACTTTCAGAGCCTGAGGTGATTTCCATGTACTCAGCAACCTTCATAGATTGGTGAGTGCTAATGGCCAGCTTAGTCCATCATTCTTATGTATGAAGTCAGGATTGTTGATTTCCAGTATGTCCCATTTTAGATTAAATTTTCTTTTTTCCTATTTTACTGCCCAATCCCTAGCCATGCAATATTTTCCTGCCGTTCTGCACCATCAGCTTTCATCTTTACTATTCTGAAGAATTTAGTACAAGTCATCAGTACAAGTTTGTCAACAGCCTTTATTCACCCACATTTACAGAACATTATACATAAATTAATTCATAAATTCATATTTTGAATTCCACAGGTCTTGGCACAAAGCATTTTGGATCTCTCTTCCCTGAGAAAACTTACTACTTCAACCCTGTGTTACCTATCTTTTAAACAACTATTTACTTTTTTGCCTTCCTTCTTGTCCTTGGATGCCTAGGCTTGTAAAGGAATCCTGGGGGAACTCAACAAAGAGAGGTGCTGATCTCTTCCCCATGGTATCCAGTGCCAGCATGTGTGGGAATTCTTCAAAGCTGTATTATCAGGGGAGGTTTAGTCTTCTTTTAGAGACTTTAAGAAGCATTTCTTTACTGAGAAGGTGGTCAAAGGTGGAACAGGCTCCCTGGAGAGGTGGTGGATGCCCCAAGCCATCAGTGTTTGAGGCATTTGGACAATACCCTCAACAACATGCTTTAAATTTTGGTCACCCTAAAGTGGTCAAGCTGTTGGGCAAGATGTTCCTTGTAAGTTCCCTCCAACTATTCTATTCTATTCTATTCTATTCTATTCTATTCTATTCTATTCTATTCTATTCTATTCTATTCCAAACTGCTTAGAAATTTATGTGGGTAGTGTCAACTAGATCTGCTGCAGCTACATGCAAAGAATACCAATAGGAGACACACCTTTGCACTACAAAAGATGTGGAGTGACATCCTCCAAACATGATATTCATTCTTACTTCCATGGATTATACTCTTTACTGATTCAACAGATCTGCTCAGATGTCTGACACCAGATTTTCCTTAGCCCCCTTAAAAATCAGCAACTTATTTAGTTCCTAAAAATCAGCAGAAACCAAGGAGTTCTGCAAGAGAGTCTCTACATCACAGTTAGTGGCTGAGCTGCTTTATCCACACACTCCTCTGGAATGCTGAGGTAAATACCATCTCATCCCGGTGACTCGCTGTTTTTCATTTGGTGTCTTTCTTCTAAAATCAGTCACACACTTTTGGTGATTCAAAAGTTCAAATCTGAGCTAAGTCCAAAGCATGGACTTATACAGCTTCCAAAGCTGTATAAATGCCTCACTCCTATTTGTAAGAAACAGTTATGAACATGATGTCTTTAGATGAGCTACACAGATAGATTCCACAGATAAAAGTATTTTCTAAATGGAAGTATCCATTCAAGTAATTCATGTAGAGCTGTTGCTATAAACTCACTCCATACTTATACAGTGATGAAGTCCCAGCTGCATAGTCCTGCCCTTGTCTTGAGGCACCCAATTACCTTCAGTCTTATGTTCATTTAGGATTGTTCAATCGATGAAATATCACCAAATGCCTAAGCATAGCAGAAATGCCACTGATGTGAGTCTACACCAGTGAATTACATTTCATAAAGTACTGCTATCCTCTGTAAGTATTTAGTACAAAGCACACCAAAGAAAGCAAAAAAAGCTGAAAAAATAAAATGTTTCATCCATTAGTGCCATCTCCTCTCCCAGTTAGCACATTTCAGCTGGCACACAGTAACTTACCATGTCATAGTAACATGATCATGGACTCTCTTTAGCAAGAGCTCAGCTGCAGACCATGGATTCCAATAGACCAGTACAATCCTGATCTATATTTTTCCACAGCAGGAGAAAAATACAAGCTCACTGTTTCAGACACTGAAAGTTTTTGTGCAGCAATATGAAATTTTAAGTAGATCCATTATATATCCCCTACGGATTTAGAAAGAATGCACTTCCTTGCCTCTGGAATAATTCTTGGATGCAAAAAAAAAATGTTGCTCCCTCTAATCTGTCTTTCTGGCAACAAGGCCAGCCCTTTATCATTGCCCTAATGTCGTCAATTACTTTCAGTTAATGCCAGATCCCTCTCATTAATGTCAAGAAAACATGAGCTCCTCTTTCGCCCTGAATTCCCCTTACGAAGGCAAGTTTTGCCTGTAGTGGAACGTGTGTCCAAATGCAGTCAGTGGGAATTGCTATGTGAGGCTGTAAACACGCTGCCTGCCTAATGCTCACGCTGCTTAAGACCTGAGAGGATGAATAAAAGAAGTTTCATCACTGTATGCCTCTTTTCTAACTCAAAGTAGGGATTAGGAATTGTGAACTTTTTCCCATTGTAAACTAACAGGCATAATAATCCTATCAGCATTTGTATTTTTGCACTGGTAAGTGACTTCATTGAGCAGTCTGTATCTACCTTAGACAATGCACACAAAAAATAATTTTTAAAAAAACATTCAGCCAGTGCAGCATGTATGCATTGCAGGGACCTGCCTGTGCCTCCACTCAGCTGTAGCAGTCCTTGCAGATCCACCCTGGCAACCCATCACTTCACCCAAACCCCCTCCCTTACCTCACACCACCCCCAACACCTCCCAGCTGCAAATCCTTCCCACTACTCATCAGCACCAGATTTGGCAGAAGCTTTTTTACATAAATCTGTAACAGAGAAACCCATGGTGTTGGAAGGGGGGTGGGGCGACAGCATATTTATTGCTTTTGCAGGGCAGAGGGGAAACTCAGATTATTAAAGCTCAGTTTTCACCACCGGTGGAAAAAATAGGACTAAAAGAAATGGTTTTACAAAGCATTTAAGCTGCCCACCCACAGCATGTACTCAGCATGTGTATTCAGGTCAGCATACTATTTCCTATGAGTCACGTTCAGCTGTGCCTTAGCTGCATATTTTAGTCAGAGTGATCTTAACTAAAGCCTGTGCTGTGAGGAGGCTGGCAGTGTCCAAATTTGTTCTAGTATCCTGGAATTTGCTCCTTTGAGTGTTCTGACTCATTATAATCCTACAGAATTAAACTGTTTCTGTGTACCATTCCCACTGAGCTAATGAAATAGTTAAAAAGCCCATCCGTGGTACAGAATAGCAACACAATTGTTATAGAATTAATAATACAATATGGAGGTGGGCTATACGGCCCAAATGCAGCTACACCAGCATTAACTAGCTTAGCATGTTACTGAGGGGAAAAGCCAAAGCTTCTTTTCATAATGCAGCTGCCTGCTTCAGGTTCTTTATTTCCCATCTCTCAGCTAGTAGCACAATTATCATTTTTGGCTATACAAATGTGGGGAAAGAATCACAGAGCTGCTCACAGGAGACCATTCAGCCCACAGAGGGGTAGATGTTACCCATGCTTGCTCTGCTGCCACTGGCATCTCCCACCCTCTGCTGGTTCACTGCAGACCATGGCTTGGGTGCCATATGCGAACCCCCAGACTCCCCAGGCAAAGTAACCAGCAACTATATTGTGTCTTCAAGAGAAACAGAAGCTCCAGTTCTAAATCCACCCAGTGAAATATCCATGTTGTCATCTTCCGCTAACCATGAGCACTATGGAGTACACTTTGCTGGAAGTTAGCTCCTTACCTGAGTTTTATGGCTCCTTAAGGCTCGCCCAGCCCTTTGAAAACCCAAGCCCAAGGACTTCAGTACTCGAGGTGTTGCAGCAGCAAGTTGCATTGCTAAGAGATGCTTTTTGTCTCACAGCTCATAAGTACAACCTCTAATGCCTGTTAGGGTGACAGCTGCCACAGCCCCAAGGGATGGGGAAGCTCCAAAGCTTCTTCCACAATAAGCGGGGTAGAGGAACAGCCAGGAACAGCAGAACAGAGCAGAGGGGAAGACCAAGCAGTTTACAAGACGGTTTTGTTTACCCTGTGACCAGTGAGCTCACGCCAGACACTGTAGGATTGAGTCCCTCACCCAGCCTTGGCTGCACACAAGGAGAGGAGCAGCAGAACGAGTCCCCACACCCAGCAACTATTTCACCAGAGGCAGAACAATTTGCTGACTTTGTGTTAAATGGGTAGGCTCATCACTTGGGATTACAATTAACACTGGAAGGAGATCCAAGGAGTTGTAAAAGTTTAAAGGGATGCCTGTCATGTAATATTCTCTTCAACTTAAATTATATCAAAAATCTGGAGCATATGGTTAATAAGTAAGAGCAGAATTAATCCCCTAGCTGTCAGCAACAGTGCTCTGAAAGGGTGACTTACATCAAATTACATTTCTTTTTAAAGCCTGGTTGCAACCAGTTAGCTTCTGCCCTGGCTCACAAAGAGAGGAACCATGGCTGTGATGTGAGATTACGTATCACCACTACAGGGGCATTTACACTTGCATTAAAATAGGTAAAGCTGGCTGCAGTCAACACCTCCAAACTCAAGGACAGTAGTGCAAAATGAGAGCTTGCAACCAACACCCACCAGTTCTTTATGCCTGAGAAAGGGCACGGGAAAGCTTCTATTCTTAATGCAGAGTTCAGGTCCATTTCCTTTTGATCCTCACTCCAGCATCCCTGCTGCCACCACTAACTGGCCGGGCCATGTTACACCCCTGCAATGAAAGCCAGGTAAGAGACTCCAGAGGTTTGTTTTGGAGTTTTTCAGAGAACCTATAAAGTCTCCTAATAAGCAAAGTTAAGGTAGGAAGAGCTACTAGAGAGCATAAGATCATACATTTTTAGGGTATTCTTAATAATGTTATAGTTCCTAAGATGTTATAAGAGTGAAGCAAATTAACCATCTTACAAAAGACTTTCTGATTTTTCTTGCCTTTTTCTCCTAGAGGAAAGAAACTTATTTTTCTGGCTAAATGTCTATTTCCATACTGAGGTTGATATCCAATGTGGGATATAAGTGCATGAGTTTTATTAGCTCTGTTTCCTCAAATGCAGGTCAGTAGCAAAAGACCATATCCCCCCATGCTATTTGCTAGAGTTAATATTGCAGTAAAATAAGAGAATTTTAATCCAGGGAATACTTCCTACAGCAAGCTAGTATAACATTTTGGTCCTACAATACCAGACTAGTTTGTATCAACCCTCAAAACGAGGATTGGCACTAATGAGCTACTGATTAATGAAAAGAACGGTGCCCAACCAAACAGGAATTATTAGTTACAATCAGCCTTTGTACTAAGATGAATAAACTCAGCTTTGTGTTCATTTCTAGTGTTGTAAAACCACATCTTATGGCTGACTTGGCCCACTCTGCTCCTCTGCACACTTGGATACCCTCAGCAAAATGCATTTTTTCCAATAGGGCCTGCTGAGGCCCGCAGTACCTTTTCACAGTGCATGAAGCAAAGCTGGTAAGAGCAGCCTCTCTCCCCAAGTCATACCAGATTACATTAAAGTTTATATTCATATTGAAAAACCTGTCTTATGATTTCCATCAGAAATGTTTTTTATTAAACCCCCTCTAGACACAACTGGTTGGTACTTTTCATAATGTATTCAGGTTTTCTTCCATCAATCATCACCCAAATTGTTCTTTCTTTTTTTTTAATTCCATTATTATTGAAACATTAGCTCCACCATGCAGCACTAATTAGTAAGGAGGATTGATTGAAAAGGCAACATTTCATTGAACAATTGTTATTCCATTTTTCTGCCAGGTTAAGGCAGGCAACTGCCATTATTTTTACATAACCTAGCCCTTAGAGATAGAAGCAACATCCTGCAGAGAGCAGAAACGACTTGCTTAGGAATACATCTATAAACCTGACAAGAATCAGCATCCAGAGACTGCTCCAACTCCTGTCCGCAGTCTCTAAAGTTTTCAGCTGAAGTACAGTGAAAATGAGTTTCTGCAGTGCTGGATCCTAACCAGAGAGAAGAGTGGGTACTGCGGGTTTTCAGTCAGGAATCTTCAACAAAAAGCAACAACAAGAAAACCCTCCCTTGCTTTTATTTGATGAAAGAGTCTGTAGGAACTGTCTGTGTGAGGAGGGTAAGAAACTTGTTATTTTTCCTGGCATTGGGAGTGCAAGTAAAAGCTTCCAGACGGCAGTTTTGCTAATAGGAATTGATTTAGAGTTAGAAGTGGTCTCTGTTCCATCCTGGGAATGCAAGCTGGGGAGGGGTCACCCACTGCAGCTGAACTCACATCTAATCCAAGTGAGAAAGGATAATTTAAGGGGCTCAGACTAGGTACGGACACCCAGCACCTTCCCTCTCCCTCAAAAGAGAGAAAGTTGCAGTTGAAATCTGGACCTGTGGCCAGAAATCACACAGCAGCAGTATCTTTTTAGCAGATTGGAGTAATCCTGGAAGAGACATACCCGCTCCTTGGTATGTGCCATTATGCATTCACAATATTAATTAGAAAGAGGCACAAATTACAAAATATGGATATGAGTTTGGCCTGTCCAGTGGGTCAGGACCTAGACCTACCACTAGCTTGAGAAGATGAAGTTAGACAACATAAATTCCTGAGCAGAATTTGCGTTCAATTCAAGGCATCTGGACTTGGAGCTGGTTGGGAGGAGGGCTGAGGCATGAAGGAGTGATTTCCCTATGAAATAGCTCCTGACAAACACAGAGGTGGCCAGAGGAGCTGCTCCAGCTATGGGAGCATCCAGCAGCCTCTTGTGGAGTGGAGGGAAACTGAAGGAGGAAGAAAAAATAGATCTTTCTGGGAAATGAGGTGAGTTCATAAGGACATCTTTAATTATTTCATGAGGCCAGGGAGCTGAAGGGGTAGCCAGCTTAGACCAGTAACTCGCATAAATGGTACTCAGTCCTAACAGCATCCTGAAAAATCCCTCACGGGTCTCTTCCCTTGAGTCAGTGGGTCTTCACAAAGAAAGACAAGCCTGAGCACTTCTAGTAGCTTTATTTCTGGGTTTAGACCAAGCATGACTGCACAGCAGCTTATTGTTTCTTCAACAGCACAGCAGAAATTTCTTTCTCTCTCCAACAGAAAGCAGGTAGCTGGGATCTGGGAGAGGACCAGAGATATTCTAAACACATAGGAAAAGGTTAAATAGAAAGACCAGAAAATTTGTCTAAAACTAGGAGTTAAAAGGAGAAGATATGTTGTCCTCTGTGCATATCCACTGCTGAAACCGCAGCAGCACAATTTCCAACAGGGTTTTCATAACACTACCACAACACTTAACTATTAATAGAGGCAATTTCTATCTGGACTGATGGGAAAATACCACAACACAGATGATTTCATTGATCTTGAGAAAAGGTGTGAAAATTAACTTCATCAGGGTCAAGGAAGAGCAGCTTTTCAAGCCTCTCCTCATTTCTCCACTTCCTAAAAGCAGGTCCGCTCCCTTGGTCTCGCCTCCTGCGTGAGTCTTCATCTCAGACCAGACCAAACCAAACCAAACCAAACCAAACCACAACACACTCAGCTCTTGCTGGCTCAGGCCACCAGAGGAGAGCAGAGGGATTGAGGCAGTTTCTGTGTCCCTTAGGATGAGCTCTGAGTCTGTCTGTAGGTGATAAGTAGAAGAATGCTTCATTCAGTTTTCCACCTTTGGAAGAATTTTAAAATCTGCTGAGATTACAATTTGACATCACTTGGCATTCCTCCCACTGTCTTCAATGCATCCTGGTTCAGGCCTCCCATGAATCAAAGTTTCTGTACCATTTCTCTCCAAACCTCAGCATCTTTCCCCCAAGGCAGGTAGTACTTCCCAGAGCTGTTTCCTTCTCTTTCTCAAGGAATCCCAGCACATTAGCTCCACCTCTCTGCAAGGCTCCTCAAGAAAGTTCTTTCGTGTAAAACATTGGCCCCGATAACTGCAAATGAAAGACAAATTCAGCAGATAAATGAGCTGGATATTATTTTATTGTAATTTAAACAATCATTTTTGAAGTGTGTAAGATTATATAGAACCTGTAATCAGAGCCAAGAGATGTCACTGAATAATACATGACATGATATAAATTAAGGAAAGAATGATTATATGTAATAAAAAGAATAAGAAATTTCTTCTTGCAGGAAGGATAGGAACCACATTATTGCTGAGCAGAGAGTGATAAAAATCATCTCCTTATGAATAAAGCAATGGGAAAAGGAAATGCCAGAGAGAATTGAAATGACCGAGGAAGGCTTGGCCAGGACTTAGTAAGCAAAGCCAGGAGCTTATAACTCTTCCCAGCAGAGCAGTGCAGTGATGCTCATAAATAATTTATTCCGCAACCAATGTATAAACTATTGATGAGTATTTTTTGTTTTTCAAAGAGTTTTACTTCCTACAACTTCTTATCTGATAAAAAAATCTGGCATAATGGTGAGCAGAGTCGTGTATAGGAAGGGAATTGTGAGCCCGCAGGAGAGCAGCTCCCCCTGTGCTGGAGTTACCCCGTGTGAGGGGTCCTGGCACAGAGCACAACAGCCTTGCCAGGCCTGGTGCTGTGCTTAGGGACACCACTGTTCCACCCACAGGTTTACCTCATTCTGAGTCAGCTGATGGGTTAAAAGTGCATTCATTCCATGGAAATTCAGGCCTCCACTTCCTCCTATATTGAACAGCTATATAATAAAAGAAATTGCCTGTTTCCAACCACCCACAGTAGGCTAATCGCTCAAGACAGGATCATCAGCCACCGGGGTGTGATGATACCTCTAACAATGTGGCAGCCTGGCAGCACCAACATTTAGAGGTTTCTATCTTGTAAGGACAGTATGTATTACTGCCTGTCCCTCAAAAGCTTGTATCCCCAAAGAAAGCATGAGAGACTATAACTTGTACCCCTTAAACCAGAATTAGTGATGGTTGAGTAGAAGTTCATACAGAGTTGAACCACTTTTCACCCAGTATAGAGGAAAAAGAAACATAAAGGTATGCTATGCTGAGGACAGAGCAGCAAAACAACTATGCCACTGCTTGCACAATGAAAAACAAGGTGATGCCCATACTCCAGCCAAAAATTCTGCCACAAAGGTGAATGGCAGGGTCAGATTTGGTAGCACTAAGGGGTGTTTTCTGCAAAATTTAGTGACTACCCATAGTGGGAGGTCGCAGAAAATCAGACATTCATCTACTGGGCTTGAAAACTACTGGAAATCAGACAAAATTAAGCTCCTGTTAAAGACAAACATGATGTTTCCAGGACAGATCTACATAAAAAGATGTGCCTTCAGCTTGAGAATGAGCAAAGTGCAAAAATCACTTTTGCATAAGTTTAATTATCTTCTTAAATCTACGCACTACAATGATGTCCTATCCCGTAATATGCCAGCCCTTCACAAGTATTTCAGCATAGGTACGACACCCTTTCAATTGCTTCCTTTCTTTGCAGCCAGCAGGAGAAAATAACCTTATTAGGTTGCAGCTTGGGTTGGGAGTAGGAGGCAAGAGGGCTGCAGTGCTCACTGAAGAAAAGCTGGGTCAGCAGCCTGAGCTGGCACTGAGCAGGGCTCCCAGCTCTGCTGCCTGGGTGGCGCAGCAAGTCCCCCAGATCCTAAAATACAGCACTTTGCAATAAGCAAAGGGTTTGTTGCTTGGGCTTGTTTCAATGTTGTGACTTCTGAAGAGGGAGAAATGCCCCGTTAATCAGGAAAGAAATTATGTTACCACAGCAATTTAGCATGCAGGACTGATTTCTAAATGAAAAATGATGCAGCCTTAGCATCATGTCTAGAGTAATTTTATGTACAATACATACTTTTCCATACTTTCTTCATTAAAAAATACTAATTCTTCCAACTTCTACAGCTAGCATCCCTGATGTCTACATAGCCATTTTTCCTCCCTTATCTGTTTACAGTGTAACATGTCCAGCAAACTGTCTCATAATGCTGGGGTACTTTTCCAATGAACAAAAAAAAAATTTGGCATTAACACCTACACCTTGCTTCATATATTCATCATGTCTCTAGATTCTGCTGTGGTATTCCCTGGCAGCTGTGAGTTTGGGGTTGGTTTTCCAGCTGCTCTCACTTTCTTGGTGCAGCCATTGCAAAACCTTCCCAGTTTGCACTGGTGTAAGGAGAGTAATGGATAGTTTTTGGTGGATGAAACTTCAGACAGAGCTTATAGTTAATTGGACAGAATTTATAGCATACTGTTTGTTAGAGACTAATCTAGACAAAAAATTTTCTGACCAAAAATAATCATCTTCATTAGAAAATTCGATTCTACTTAGAAAATTCAATTCCATGAAGGTGATGTACAAATTTCCAGCAAAAAAAGAGCTTTTTTGCCTGCTTCAAGTGAGGACTTGAAATCTTAAACCTTACAGTCACAGAAATGCATGAGCTCAGATAAGTACCTGCAAATTCTACTTCTTCTGAGGTGACCGAAACTTTCATTGAAAAGGTATGAAGAAAGCTTGAAAATTGTCTTTTCTGACTAGCAGTATTTACAGATCTTTTTTTAAATTCTATCTGTTTTTTTCATGTTTGGCTTACAAGTTAGAAACATTGAGAATACCTTGCTGAGTAATAAATATTAATGCAAATATTAATTTATTTAAGCTGTTTTGGAAGACTCAGTGTCATATCATGCCTAAAGAGACCCATTAACCACGTCTTGAAATTTTTAATCTATTTAAATACCCATGACCTTGAAAAACCTCTCCGGGTTTTCTCCATCTCTCCTTGCTAAATATTTTGGGTAAAATTCTAAGGCCCAGTATATCAAAGGGAGAACAAACCAAGTTTAATAGGTGAATTATCCTTCTAAATTTTATTTTGCACTTACCAGCTCTCTTTCAGCAGAGATCTAAAATATTTTATAAGAGTATATTGAGTGATTGATAAAATACACCTAATAATACCACAGGAGGTAGTACAGTTAGAGAAACAGAAACACAGAAAATTTAGTTGTCAAAGGTCAAATAAAAAGTGATTTGTAAAACCAGGGCAAGCACCTAAGGAGTCCTAACAACAGTTCCTGCAATTTGCTCTATGAAATATGTCAAGCCTGATTTGCAACTGTCTTAATCTTTGTGTAATTATTTAGTGCAGTGCAAGTGTAAAACAGGAGTAAAATTGGTGCCAAATCAAAATAGCACAAGTATGAAAGCATGAACAAGGGAGAAGACAATGCAGAATCCCTAAATTCTTGCTCATCATGACCAACTTGTCTCTGGTTCATTAACTCTCTTGTTTACCTACCAACGTAAATGATAAATTTTGTAGTGCTCTGTTGACAAACGGGTTGGCTAGTTATCATTTTGCTGATGGATGACTCTGCAGCAAATTAAATCATTATAGGTGTGTTCTAGGTGTCACATCATTTTTTCCTTCTGGTTTTTCAGCAACGACCTGTAGGTAGAATTAGAATTCAGATTTTTTTTTTTAAGTGTGTTATATACCAAGTGGCTAAAATCTGGATCTTAAATTTAACAGAATTCTCTTAAACATAGGTTTATACCACATACATAGATATCTGAACATCTTCTTGCATAGGCCTCACTTGAGAATTGTATCATGATAGACAATATTAAATCCAACTTGGTTTGCACAAATTATAGAAAGAGTAAAGTAATATTAAATACTTCTCACTGAAATACAAAGTTACTAATTTAGCAAACTGCTTTTCATAACATTTTCCTTCTTGTTACCAGATATTACCAGCTAACACTTCAGAACACACTCATTCTCAGCAGGGACTTGAAATTTATATTAAAGCATTCCAGAGCTTAAGAGGCAGTCACTAGACACACCGTATTTTAGATTCATCCTACCTAGAAATGAACTAGAGATTTTATACTGGAAAGCTATTTTAGTGGCTAATGCGTATCCTACATAATAAAACACTGGTGGGGAGCAGGAGATCTGATAATACTTTTTGTTTTCACTAACCACAGAAACGTTTAACTCTGTTCCAGTTCAGATGTAAATATTTTATTTTGACACAAAATGCTTACGTTTTGAAGCAGTTTGGCTGGGTTTCCCCATAATGGTACATTCCCCTGCTGTGAGCTTTTGGTCCCCACCCAAAAGTTTGGTTGGGACATTTTTCCTGAGCAGTCTCACCTCCCCTGTTACAAAACAGCTTTTCCCCACTATTTGCAAGACCTACATTTGGCTACAGCTGGGGTAAATAATGACAGTAACATTTTCAACAGCCTAAAAAATTTAGGAAAAATAAAATTCAGAAACTGTATTTATGCCCATTTCATTGTTTCCCTATGAGAATTATTTTTTTAAATAATGATAGTTTGTTTGGGTTTTTTTTTTTACGTAAGAGCCAACATTAGGGAAAAAAACCTTAAATTTTCATCAAGGTCTAACCTTTTGTCTCCCAAACATGAAATCAAAAAAGAAAGACAAATTATTCCTTTTTTTTTTAAAAAAAAAAAAAAAAAAGGAACCAACAAGTAAAACAAAGCAGGCATTTTTTTAAATCACAAAACCAGAAAAGACACTGCAAGTCACTTTTAAATTTACAGCAGCACTAGCTCATTCTGCCGAATATGATATTAAAAAATCCGTTTCGAAACATAAATGGTAAGATACCAGGCTAAGTGTTTTTTACAATGAGTCGTTGACTAAAGTGCTTTTCGTGGTACTGTCCATCCAAAGACCTCACAGCAATTTTCCAGCACTGATGCGCTAACTCCCCTGACATTGACAAATACACTGCTGTTCTCTTTAGCAGTTATGGGAGCTGAGTCACAGAATATAAAGTCTCTCACAGGAGGCTTTACAAGAAGCCAAAGTTTTCTAGGTGTGTTAGTTCTACAACTCAACAAGCAGGCAATTTCCTCACCCTGTGGATGCCAGGTTCAAAATCTTCAGCTGCACCTTCAGCAACATGGGTCCCACATCCCCCTCCTTGTCCCCTCTGTGACATGGACCCTTTCTGCAGCCCCCATCACTGCTGCCTTGTCAATACCTCCAATTTAAATAGCCTTAATTTTTCCACTATAAAGTATGCCTGGACACAATTCTGGAAAGGTCTAGATGGAGGATTTTATGTGCTTCACTTGAAAACCACCCTCAGCAGCAGACCTTCTCTAGGACGCCTAACAGTTGCGTCCCTACACCTGAAGCCTCTTCCCAAGCTCTTGTGTTTTGCTCCACATGCTACTTAATATTCAGTTCACTCCCAAAGCACCTCCCTCACCTCACTCCAATTCCCACTCAAGTTGTCTGGAGAGGGGGTGGGAGGGTAAAGACAAGGAGGAAGAAGCAAGTGTGCAATTAAATGGACCCGAGATACATTCGTGCTACAGTGAGAAATGGTGTTATCCTTGCTTTCCCCACCTCCCTTCCTCTCCTCCCTCATATCTACTTGCCTGCTTACTTCTCTCACAAGGATTTGATAATCCTTTCTCAGGGCAAGAAGACCATATGCGGCAGGAGTGAGTGGTGCAGGCGTTCACAGTCCTCTCTCCAGCCCCAGGCCAGGGCTGCTCCTCCTGTGCCCTGCCCAGGCTCCTCCCCAGGCAGGGGCTGCACCTTTGCTCCTGTGCATCAGATGCCGTGTGTGTTTGGGAGCACACAGGAAAAATGCAAGCTAAAGAGGAAGCAAGCCACTCAGCTTGGCTCAAATGCGGTTTTCAATGCTTAACCTTTTAAAATGGCATCAGCATTGCACCACAATTAGTTTTTAATATATCACTGCCTAAATCCATGTGCTTTCGTTCCAAGTATTAGATTTGCTGTAGAAAATATCTTATGATGACCTGCCACCACAGCATTACACATCTGAAGTATGTTCCAGGATTAATTAATTTATTAATTAGCATAAAATATCAACATCGACTATTTTCATCATGCATGTGTACACAAGCTAGGAAGTACACACACCTTGTTTGAGGTAACACTGGTTTGCATAAATCACAATTAGGCAATAATCACAGTGAATAATAACCAGAATTCACAGTACAGCACATTCATCTTAGGGAAGATGAGAGTGACCAGGATGAGAAAAAGACTCCAAGATCAAAAGATCTTACTTGTGCTGGCAGCAGACACTGGCAGATGAGAAATACAAAGAACCCAAAAGGTACAAGTGACTAAATTTACCATTGGTTCTTGTAAGCAATGTATGGTCAGTAAAATCCCATTGGGGAAGTGTTTGAAGGATGTCAGGAAATGGGGCAAGGGAAAGCTTCACATTAGGTGAATCTTCCTGGACCATGCCTTGTTTTCCACAAAGGCAACTAGGAGTGTTGGAAGTGAGCTGTACAACAGCCCTTCATACCAGAAAAACATACAGCAAAACAATGTTTTTTCTCCCCTTATTGAAAAGAAACTCCAAACCAGAGTTCCTCCTCAAGGCTTCCTAGCAGGGTAGTGGGAGCTCCTTTTCTCCTGCTCAGTTTAGCAAAACCATGCAGGAAAGGGAGGTGATAATCCCCTGGCGACATTTCACTTAACACTTCTCTGGGAGGCAGTAATTCCTGTGTGCCACAGGAACTAGAGTAATGGAAGGAGGCTCTGTTACAGAGAAGTGTGTTAATGTACTTGCAGCACATAAAGGACATTATTATGAGCTTAATCCAAGTTTTGATGAAAGCACTGTAAAGCTCTTATAAGGCCTTTGTGACATTAGGCACTTCCACTTCAGAGCTGGTGCTGTTTGGCAACCCGAAACATTGAGAGGCTCCAAACAAAAAGAAACCCAGGCCTGACCCAGGGACCAGATATGCAGATGGTTTTCCACACACTGAGGGTGAGTGAGCCACATCCTCCATCCCTTACCTTCAAGGTGAGAACAACAGTTCTGGCTTCAGTAAATAAACAAGCGTAAACACATAGAAACAAACCCAAAAGTAACAAAGGGTCCTGTTGGAGCTTTTCTAAATTAGGGCTGTATGATGAATTTCAGTTGCTAATTCACAAAAGAAGACTGGGAGCATAAAAACTGGGGAACTGACCCCTATCCCTTCCTTATTTTGGACAACTTATTTCATCCCTAGACATCCCTTGGCTCATCCATCTTGCAGGCACAGGTTCTCTTCAGCTTCTTTGTACACCTCACATCAAGTTTTCTTCCAAGCTGGTTTCTCTTCACCATCAGTAACAGCAGTGCTTACTGCAGCCTGCATGCTAACATACCCTTACACATTTTTAAGGGCTGTTGTGGACTAAGATATGGTCCATGAAGAGATGGAGAAAATAAGAGAGAGCAGGAAAATGGGGCTAACCAGGGCTGAAAGTGTTAGAATACCAATATGAAAATGTATCTGTAAGTTATGGCCTTTGCTATTTTTAGCTATAATTTCAGAAACAGCAATAATGATGGATGTCACCTTTGTACCTCAACTCCTCAGTGGCAACTTGTCATTGCAACTTTGCCACTCGTGCATGAATAGGAGATTCTCCCCAAGCAGACAAGGAAAGCAGAGCAGCTCTGCATGGGACTGTGCCCAGTGATTTAGCTGGAGAGCTGCCACTCATTTTGTCACTTTACTGTAGAGAAGCTAATTAGCCCCACTGAGAGTCAAGCTTTATTAGCCTCAGTGCATGTTTGTTAACCTTGTCTCACCATCAGGGACAACACTTGGTCAGCACAGGACAAGGGTCTTTGCACCAGACGCCTGCACACAGCCATGCCACATGTTCTGGGTCTGTCCCTGGTGCAGTGTGCTGCCCCAGTATTCTCAGTGCCATGGCCAGGTGGGGAAAGTGGGGGCATGATTCACCCTGCTCCCCATTTCTTTCCCACTACTTCTTCTCCCACATACAATCATGGGAAAGGGCCTGCACAAGTTCAGCAGAAACAACAATTCTGCCCTAAAGCTGCTGTCCCCCACAGGAGTAACCATAACCACTTCTATTACAACAGCAGTGCCACTTTGACTCTGGAACTAGCCTGATGCTTACTCTCAGTAAACACTGTCACCAAGAATTTGGCACCTAACTCCTGTTGCTCCAACTGCACTTTAGACTCAAAGCACCAATGTTACTTACTACAAGCAGAACTGAGGATACCTGGTGATGGACCATGCCTTGGGGCACTTTGGCCTGAACCTGCCTCTCCACACAGGATGTAGGAGACTACATGCCCACAGCAAGGCACCAAAGGTGTTCAAGCTTGTGGAATTGTTCAGGGGCTGCAACTGCCATATTCTGGAGCAAATGTGGAATGCCTATATGCGTGGAGATTAGGTGGGACGATGGCTTTAGGCTCTCACCCTACAAAGGGAGGAAAGAAAATAACATCCTTAACCTGAAGAGAAGAAAATAAGGGAAAAAATTTGGTCAGGACCACACAGAATCACCAGAGACAGGAATCAAGGCTGCCTTGAGTCCTTGCTTACTTCTTGTGTTACAAGCCCAGCCTTCCTGCTCTTTTGGTTACTACTGAGAATATGGATTCGGGTTATGCACCATCTTTAACAGAAATGTCTCAGATGACCCAGGACATTTGGAATTAGTTCCTTTAGCCTTTTGGCTGCACCCCATGAGTTCATTTCAGTTGTGGAGCATTTCTGGAGTCTGCTGTCCTTCTGTACTGAAACAGCTATACAGATCAGGACCTGGGCACAAAATGCTCTCCATGGCACCCTAAGCGTACAGGTCTGCCCATGGCCTGCCCTCTCCAGCCATCCCTGGGCTCAAATGAGCACATCTCTGCAGTGACTCTAACAGGCACACGCTGTCTCTATGGCAATGAGAGACAGGAAGAGCCTGGGAAAGATGCTGCAGAAAGGACTGTCTGGCACCAGGAGGAGACAGCAGAATGTGCAGAAGACCAGAGAGAAACATTCCCTGCAGGCTTAGGAAAGTGATGTGGCCATGGGATGACAATAAGGGACCCACAGGAAGATAGCAATAAGTGTCAGTTTCTTCAAGTCAGGTTTTCCTTACCTTTAATGTTTTCATTACCTTTTATTTATAATGAATTAAATTTTAACTATTCAGTACTGTAAAAAGTGCTTACTGCACACCACCCAGCTCAATCTTCATCAGGCCCCTGAAAACTGTGAAATGTAACCTTTCCAGCTTTCTAGTGCAGAACTGCACTGCATGTTATGTACTTTGTTGCAGCACAGGAAGGGGTATTATGAAATAACAAGTACTGCATAAGAGTACTTTCAGGTGCTCTCTGTATTTGTGTCAGGCTTTTCCTTCTTTGGAAGGACTGCAGTTAAAAGGCATTACATTAGCATAAAAACCGTATTTAACTAAAAACATACCTACTATTAGAACTGATGATTCAGAACAGGAAACGCAAGAAAGTAAGACTTCTAATTCACTCTTCCCTATTTATTGTTTGTTTACTTTTTAACACTTTATTCAGACAAGAGCAATGGAATGGCCTTGCCAGGCTCAGCCTCTGTTTATAGCTACCTTTCACTGCTCAGATACTAGTGCCTTCTTGCCTCTATACAGGAACAATGGAAGTATGTTTAAAAAATGTACATGTTTTAATTTTGTCAGGATTTGATGTGTCACTAGAGAAAATGCAATAAAATTCTACAAGTTTCTGCTTCTGCTATAGACTAAACTACTGATCATGATCAAGACAATATGACAGGGATTATTAGTCACATTAATTGTTACAATTCATATTCACAAATTGGTTTTAATCCTGCATGTACCTATTTGCTTTCAAAATCCGATCAAAACAGAAAGGTCAATTTTCTACTTAAATTCCGAAAAATAAGTTATCTACCAAAGCTGCTGCACTTCTCTCTGAATTCAGGGAGCAGCTTAAGGAATGTGGGAAATTTTTAATTGCACCAAGTAAATTAAGAAGAAATGCAGCATGTCTTTGCAGGTTTATTCACCTGTGCTGTAACCCTACTGCATGCTCTTTCACAGCCACCTATTCTCTACAAGTGGGTAGGAGTGAGGGAGAAAGTGGGAAGGATGAAATATTGGGACAAGAAGTATATAATCATGAAGTCACTGGAGAAACCAATATATTGGTAATATATTCAAGTTCCATATGTGTGTGTAAACAAAAGATCAGAATTTACACATAAATCTGCATATGGTATATGGGACTTCTTCTGAAACAACTCCCTGAGACATATATTGCTGCCCTACTGCTGTGCTTTTCAAAACCCACATCTTGTCTAAAAGAGAAAATGTCTGCACCTAGCAGATTCTAACTTTGTGTGGGTGTGTAACCGACTTGGTTACCAAAGAAACTAGTTCATGTTCTACACCACTGAAAACTAATATTACTATTAGAATAAATAATTGGAAGGAGAGGAAAGGAGGGGGAAAGAAAAAAAAAAAAAAAGAGAGAGAGAGAGAGAGAGAATTACTGCACTGCAGATTTGTAACAACCAATTAATGGCCAGGGAGAGAAATGCCATAGCCTCTGTCACAAAATTTTCAGTCTCCCTACATCGACCAAACAAGCCTTTGCTTTCAATGCAAATATTTCAAACCCAAGCCTACACTGCTGTGTTCACGCACCACTGCACTGCCTACACAACGTGTTTTCTGCATAAGTGAAGGAAAGTTGCAGACATCTTGTACTGTTGCCAAGACACTCTGACACTTGTTCAGAGACACTCTGCTGCTGCCGCTGCTGCTCAGGAATCCTCTGACTCCCTACACTCCAGTGCCGCACCTGGGCACTCCCCGGCTGCTTACACCTTCTGCCTCGCTTTTCCGTGGCATTGGATTTGCCTTTCTTCTCTGCAGCAGCATCCACCTGTATATGTGGAAGGTGAACAAAACCCCAAAGAGCAGAACCGGACCATTTCTTTGGGGCAGAAACACTGTATTACTTCATGCTCGCTATGCTGGCAGGGTAACACCCATATGCTTAACGCAGCCTCGCGCCAGCACCACCAGCTGCTTTTTCAGGGATTTTTTGGCTGATTTTCCCCAAGTGCCACACCAGTGCTCCAGGTCGCTGCCCGTGTCCGGCGGCAGCTCCTGAGCGCTGCCGTGTCCCGGCGGGGCGAGGCGGGCGCGCCCGGCAGCGCTGCCCGACACCGCCGCCCCGCGGCCCCGCCGCCTCCGCGGGCTACCCGAGCGCCGGGAGCTGCTCCGAGCGCCGGGAGCTGCTCCGAGCGCCGGCAACTGCTGCCCGAGCGCCGGGAGCTGCTCCGAGCGCCGGGAGCTGCCGCCCGGAGTGTCGGGAGCTGCCGCCCGGAGCGTCGGGAGCTGCCCGCACCCCGTCCCGCCTTCCCCTCTCCTCCCGCGGGCAAACACGCGGGGCTGCGGGGAAGGCGGCGGAGGAGGCGGTGGGAGCCCGTAGGGGGTCTGAGTGGAGAGGAAAAGGGAAACGGAGGGCAGAGGAAAGGAGATCAAGGAAGAGCGGAAAACTCGAGGTCTGCTATGGACGTAGGACACAACTGCGCCTTGTGCAGCAGCCCGGCAGAGGCGGGGATGTGGCCCCGCCACACGGTCAGGATTTGGCCGAGCGCGTCTCCAGGGAGCCTGCGAGCCCCTTGGTCGGCTCTTTCCAAGAACTGGAGGCAAGGGGACCCCACAATATCGCAGTCAGTGTACATGGAAGGCGCTGTTTTCTTTACAAGAACTTACCGACTTTTTTTTTTCCCCAGGTAATCCTCTGTTTACAGTCTGTGGCTGTTGCATCAGCGGGCTGGTGGCATCCCCAAAGAATGCTGAAAGCAGCAGAGACTCAGCAAAGGCAAATGGGAAGAAATTACAAAGCTTTACCAAGAGACGCTGGAGCTTAGCAGTCACTCGCGACCCTGAACTCCACCTTACTGAAGGCTTCCCTTTTTCATTACCTTTTTCCTCACATCTGTGAGTTTGATCGTGCCAAAGCCTGGCCACTGTTCATATCCTGCTCCCTTTATTAAGCTGCAGCCAGTTTCACCTTTGTCCAGGCCATTCCATGCCACCTGGACCTCTGGATACAGATCAGTGACCCCGGGATTAGTGTCACTTATCTTGATTTTCTCTTTCACTCAGATGATCTCCCAGTCCTGACAAGAAGACAGATAACAAATTTCAGAAGCCAAAGCTGACTTCACCCACCTCACTGCAGCTGTTCTCCACTCAAGCCCTTTCCTCCCATACTTTTATGCAGACATAACCATGCTTCCCAGCTCTCAAATACCAAAGTCCTCAGGCAGTCAGACACAGCAGTGGGAGGCAAGGACAAAGTCTGGTGTGCAAGAGGGTATACAGCTACGTAACTCATGAGTCTTTTCTTTAAATCGTCTTTCCTCTTGTTCCAGTCACAGCTACATCCCAGCACCTACAGCAAATGACGCAAGGTTTGGCCTCCAGGGAACAGACTCATTCCATATGCAACTCTGGCTCCTTTCTTAATTGATCCTGGACACCTAAAAAGGAATGGCTTAATCCTAAAAAAAAAGCTAATGTGTCAGCATGTAAGTAAAATGTATGTTCACTCTGAGGCCAAATTAATGTCATTTTGGCACCTGAAGTTAGGTGTTTCTGAACATTTCAGTGCCTGACTTTGCAACATGAATGTTCTTTAATACATATCTGTATATAAATTCTGAAATGGGGCTGGGGGAGGGGCAGATGTCTCTAAAGCAAATGGCTTTCCATCCCCCACATGAGCTCCTAAATGCATTATTGTCTCAGAGAACCCACTGACAGATCTGAAGCCTTAATATACAGACTTTGACCTCATAAGCCAAGAAGGAAACTTTTTAAGGAAGAACAAAACACTCTCTTTACTGTGATTGTTGCTACTCTTCTGCGGTAACAGAAGAGACACAGAAATACAAAGAGGGGTGATGTATGGTGATGGTGAAACACACTTCTCCCTGTTCATTTTCCACTCCTGTAAGCAATGTGTTCCTCAAGACCAGGATTAAGCCTCTTGCTGTTACATCCCACCCGCTGGTCCCAGTTCCCCTCTGCACCATTATTCTCCATCAGCTGCCTAAGATTTCTGTATCTTCATGCACTTCTCTTCCTCTCCATTTCAGTTAGGCTAGTTCACCTTCCATCATATCAGAGAAGGATGCATTAAAAAAAACCAAAACAAAACAAAAAACCAAAACCAAAATCAAAACCAAAAAACCAAAACCAAAACCAAAAAAACCAAAACAAAACAAAACAAAAAAAACAAAAAACAAAAAACAAAAACAAAAACAAAAACAAAAACAACAACAAAAAAAAAAAAAAAAAAAAAAAAAAAAAAAAAAAAAAAAAAAAAAAAAAAAAAAAAAAAAAAAAAAAAAAAAAAAAAAAACAGGAAAACAGGAAAACAACCTCCCTGAACTTAGCAGAATTGCCAGGGACCAGAGCAGCCCCTGGCTTCCAAAAAAAGCAATTGCAAAGCCCCAAACTGAGCATGCTAAATACAGTGTGGTTTGAGCAGCCATCTCTTAGGAACAATCTGCTAAGCATGTGCAAATAGTGACTTTGGAGATTATTATGATTTACCGAATTTTGGAAGAATTTTACAGGAACAGCGAGAGGAGGCTCTAAGTACTACTGTGACATGACTATTACAGAATAATGAAATACTGATTTTAGTTTTAGGAATTCCTCTCCCATGAACCAAAATGTAAGCTTGCAGCAACCTTGAGGGGAAAAAAATTACTCTTAATGATTTCCTCAAATGTAAAGTAAATTTCATTGAAATATAGAACAGTCTTTCCTTGTATGATATTCCCATGCAGTCAAAATAAAGTGTGAGCTTTCAGGTGCAAAGCCAAACTCAATTAGTATTATACACAAACCAGAATATACCCTGAATTCTGATCAGAGGCAGGCTGATGATTCATACTGCCATGGTCTGCACATTCAGATTTGCAAGGAAAGACAGTGTACAGCTTGATAAGGGGTTTTGATCCAAAAATAGGCACAGATGCGATTTTAAACATTTGCCTTACAAAATGAGGTTTAGCCACTCTGCTTTAATTGTGTGTCATCTAATGCTGATGGGCACTTACCCGGGTAGAACACTAGCTCCTCGATTAAAATGTAAAGCAACATGTAACATTTACAGTAATGTAATTCTATATTCATGAGCAGAAAGCACTGCTTGGAATGCAGCTTTCATAGAAAGCAAACCCAAAAACCCTATAAAGATCAAATGCTTATCATACAGTAGGATAACTCCCTGCTTCTCTTTTTATCTCAGAAACATCAGGAACAATTGGAAAATCAAGCCAATCCTATGAAAAGCATGTAAGAAAAAGGAATATGATGTTTTCTTATTTTGAATATACATCTGCTTAATTATCTGATGGCTCTGAACTGGAAACATAGGCCTGGAGAATAAGTGACCCATCTCAAAGACTGTATGCGTTTCACCTGCTCATAAAAGGTACACCTGTGAGTTACTGATATGGGTTTCTTTCAGCACTGTACATTTCATACTTTGTCATGAGAGGCTTTCAGTGCTTAAAAACAAAAACAGACAGACTGTTTTCTTACCCTAAATACAGCACTCAGAGAAAGCTTCTCCTACTGTCCTGCATATTTTTTACATGGCAGTGTGGGGTAAGCAAGTAATGGGACATTTTTAGGAGCTATTTAAATATGGTTGTGGTACATTTTTAGTGAACACGTGTTAACACAAGGGATTTATGAATGGCAAATCCCTTGCTTTATAATAATGTGGCTGTTTTGTTTGTTGTTTTGCTTCTGAATGGTCCTAAGAAGCTCCTCTTCTATTTTCTCCTCATTATAGCCAGTCCCTGGCTCCATTCATGGGTATTAACAGCAATGCAGGGGAAAGATATGTTTGTGACAGACAGAAAGGACAGCAGCAGCTCAAGGTACAGCAGCACAGGGATACATCCAAACTGCTGCCAAACACATCCCTGGTGCAATTTCCTAGTGTTCGTTGAGAAAGCACTGGTACTGTTACTGGTTGTAACAATGGCCATCTGGGATCCATATTTGTGGGAAGTTGAAAATGGGCTGGTTAAAGAGTAGATAAAACTCACTTCCCCTTTACAGTTCATTATATTATTTGGCTCATGTCAACATTTTAAAACAGTTGATAAAACATAACAAAGAATAATGTTAAGAATTATCTTACAGTATGGGTTC
This sequence comes from Pomatostomus ruficeps, assembly GCA_013400735.1. Lineage (NCBI taxonomy): Eukaryota > Metazoa > Chordata > Aves > Passeriformes > Timaliidae > Pomatostomus > Pomatostomus ruficeps. The sequence continues at coordinate 58,896 of VYZT01020518.1, forward strand.
TCTGGTCTGAAAAAACTCTGCACTGGTTTATCATACTGTATTTCCTAAATGCTGTTAAATTGCTGATTATGGTCATTCCACTCCCTGTAAGAGGCAGACAACCTTTATCATCCCAGTTTTAAAGATGGGGAAGCTGAGGCAAGGAGACACTAAAAGTGAATTGCTTACTGCAACAAGCAGTTGTAGAACCTGGTTCCTGCAGCTTTCAGTCCTTGGTCTGTCATCTGTGCTGCATCCTATAAATGATGCAAAAACCCTGTGATATTATCTAAAATCTACTCAATCTAACACCAGTCCATAAAGACATTCTGAAAGACTGAAGAAAAATTACAAGGTTTTTTAAAATGTCCTTTACTGAAGGTCTCTTACTTTATAGCCAACAACACTGTCAATATGACTCAATATGCAATCTAGATGCAGGTGGAAGAACGTGACAGAGCAGTATGAAGACAATTCTGAGTCAGTGTGCTGTTCCAAAGCTGTACATCTGTAATATATATTTAGATAATTGTTTTTACTAACAGCTTTAGAGACACAAAGCCTAGCCAAAGGCTGTAAAGGGGATGTAAGTCAGAATATGAAGAAGTAAAGTAGGGGAGAAGTAGGTTCATCAGCCCTGTCTACACAGCTTGGCTGCTCTGCCAGGGACTTCCATCAAACCCACACTGTCTCTTGAAAGAAAGAGTAGGTGAGCTAGGTAGGACCTGTTCACTGTTTTCAGTAATAAGTCTCTTTGCATCTGCAAATCACAGGCTATTTTTGTTATATTTCATCAGATGTGGAAGTGTGACACCTAACCTATTCTTTGGCCATATCTTGGAGTCACAGAAAATAGTGCTGGCTGACAGAGTCCGCAAAGACACCTAGTCCCTTCTTCTACACCAAAGTGGGATTAGCAGTACTTACGTCACACCTTATACATTTATCCAGCTTGCTGTTAAAATCCGCCGGCACTGGAAAGCCTGCACCCTTCCCGGGTGACCCTGCTGCTCCACTTTGCTATTAGAAAGGTGTCACCATTAAAGAGCTTTTTTAGTATCCAACCTAAACATCTCCTGCTTTTATTTAAGCCTATGCAAACATATAAAATATATATAAATAAGCATTTACATATATTCCATATATACAGTGTACATGTGTGCCTTCACATAAACATGTGCATATATGTGTGCATATGTATGTATTCATTCCTAAATCTGAAATCAGATGCTAACCTATTTTAATAGCTCCATGTGTTTTCTTCTGCTTTCACTTGCAACCTACTTCTTTTGCCCATTTTTGTATGAAGGCATATAAACTAGACAAACATTCACACTATTCTAGGAGTTACACTCTGCAAAAATCCCAGTATCTCCAGACATATTTACTAAACTCCCAGTTAATGTTTTGTTTTACACTAAAACTTGTCTCCTATAGCAGTGCTTTACCTCTAAAGTAGAGAAGTCATATATTTTATATACTTAACTGTGATAGTTAAATTAAAAATTCCTATTTTCTTAAAATAATTTATCTATGAATCTATCTCTTTTCTATTTTGGTCCCTTGAACCCTGAATACTATGATTCCTTTTCTAGTAGTATTCCAATATCAGAATATTCAGGGTTATTCTAACAAGAATTTTGTATTGTGAACCCAGGGTAACACATACACAGCTATGCTTCTTCATTGGCTCACAGGCATTTTTCCCAAAGGATATATTGTTTAAGTCTGTCCTCTTCTTTAGCCAAATTCATGTTCTTGATAAAATTTGTGCATTTTCTGGTTTTTTAGAAAGCTGCATCATTCAGTTATCTAGTACAACTGCATTCAATTAATATCAACCAGACTGGGACACCAAGCAGATTTATTGTGTTGTCTTGTCTGCTTGTTTTGTTTCTCTAAAATGTGGTATGAAAGCTGTAAATGGACTCGTCTGCTTATATTAGCTGTAACATTTCAGTACATCAGGACCATTCAGACTGCATTTCAAAATAAGAACTTAATCCATCTTTCTGCAAGGAAGGACTTTTTTTTATCAGGCCATTATTATTTACGGTGAAGGAAAGACCTTTCCCTAGGTCTGGCAGAAGTTTCAGCAGTCCCTCTTTTAAAATAAACAAGTGAGAGGCCATGATTAATACTCTGGTCAATCACAAATATCAGATGGTGGAGCCAAAAATATAGCCAGAGAGAAACTCTCTCAGGTTTCAGCTTAAGAAGCAAATCTAGATCTAACAAAATGTAGAGGAACCCAAATAAAAGCAGAGCTGTGTTTTTGTGCAGCCTATGGCAATATACAAGGGAACAGATCCATCCTTCCCCTCTTTCATACAAGGAGAGGGGGGAAAAAAAGCAAAAGAAAAACAGCTCAGACTCCCTGGATCCCTGTTACATTCCAGGGTTTCTTTTCAATCTGTTCATGTTAGTGGTACAATTGGGGATTTCCAGTTTTTGTATCACCACTGCCAGGAGCAGGCTAATGGAGCATCTCAGAGACAGACCACGGAACTGCAGTTCCAGCCACACAGGGCACTTTCCTCTTTTATTACACTCTGTAAAAGATGTCACACATGCCTTCTCTTAGCAGTCCTCATGAATCGGCAAAGAGCTGCCAGGGAGTGACCACCAGGGCACTTGGGAAAGAATCAGGTGCCAGCTGTCAAAGTATTTTTTGGTGATTTACATTGTTTTCACATACCTTTCTATCCACTTGGAGGAACAGGCCAGAGAGGAGCATTTACATATTTGCGTTTTACAGGACAGACTGCTAAGAGGAGATGTTGTCATGCAGGAGCAGGAGGGAGGATTTCTTTCCTTTTAGCAGATGCTGAAATATATTTCAGTCCCAGTGATTTCTCCCAAGATCTGCATTAGCAAGTCCAATGTGTGGAGCGCGTGTGTCCTGTCATGGCTGGCAGCACATCGGGGCACTAGGGAGGGCAGCGTCAAAGGGCATGCACAGCCATAGCTTCTCCTCATCTTTGTCTCTTTCTTCCCTGCCGTTTGGTGAACACCAGGGGCTTACACGCACTGAAGAGAAAATTCCAACATGACTGATTTTGTCAGTAGCCTGTTTCAGGGAGGTAAGAAATCAGCCATCTTTAATTCCAGCAATGAAATCTGTGGATGCAGATTGCAAAATAAGTGGCCATCCCTTGGCAGGGTAATGCTTCCTGGTTTGTATGCTGGGTTAAGAAAGCAGCTGTTCTCCAAATAGCCCCATCCTTCACGACCCAAACAACTAGTGTAGAGAGGGAATACACAGGCTTCGCGATGCTGCTTTGTTCCTCTATTTCACTTCTGCTCTCTCTTGTTGCACAGTTTAAAAAGTCACCTTAGGTTTCGGGTTCTTAAGCTCTGATCATGCTGTTTGTGCCCATGATGCCCCACTCCTTGGTGCCAGCCAAAATAAGGTGGGACTGAGGAGAGGATAAGAGGTAAGTGAAGTTTCACTGATTAAATATAAACTACTAACTGCACTGAGACCAGCTTTCAATTTCCCAAGGCTGCTTCTAGAAAGTCCTTTTCAGTATTGCCATCCTTCTGGGAGAAGTGCAGCACATATGAGTGCAAAGAGTGAAACTTTTGTGTAATATTCCTACTGTGATGGGACCTGGGCTGGAAATAAGGAGGATGCCTCCTTCTGCTTCATTTTTCTGTTAATCGCAAATGGACTAAAGTTGCAAGTTGTGAGGATCCCTCACCAATCAGCAATGGGAGATTAACTTTGTCATTAACCTTGTCTGTGCCCTCACCAATTTAATTGGCATTGGCCCAGGTCCCAGACCTGAGGCCAAGAAATATAGAGCAGAGCTTGTTTGGGTGATGCAATGAGAGCTACTTCTCTCTCCAGCCATCCTGGACTGGCTACATGTCATCTTGATCCCTTGGCACTTAGCACAGGGTCTTTCCACGTTACCAGCAAGACTTTCAGCCAGTATAAATCAGCATAACATAACCAATGCCAATAAAATAGGTTTGCAACCCTTAAGAGTCTAACCATAATTATTAAACTCTCCCTGAAAATTTTCTTTTCATTTCCCTTCAAAAAAAAAGGTCTTTGTTACCCATCTCCTCACTGTGGGTAACCTCATTCTCTCCAAGCTCCAGCTGGAACCTGCATCACACTCACACTCAGTGCTCTGTTGCAAAAAACATTCCCCATTCACAGCACTAAATCCCCTGTACATGCTCCTAAAATATCTTCTGTGGTTCCTCATGCCTAACTAAACAACGCAGAATCCTGATTCTCCTCATACCTCCCACAGCCATCCCAGCTGCTCCTGACACCTTTCCTTTCCCCTAGGCCCTCTTCACTCATCTGAAGTTACTCATCAGGAATCCCCTCCTCCACCACTTCTCTGTTTTTTCTTTCACTGGACCACTTTTGAAGAGATAGGAGAAGTAAGTTATTTTAAATAAAACCTTGTCAATTTCTTCCTCTCATATTAGTTTTAAAACTTCTCGTTGTAACAACATTTAAGCAGATGGATAAAGATACACTCATTGCTGGATGTTCAAGTCATTCTAAACCCTCTGGCCTGGGCTGTGGGGTGCTTGATCCACCAAGGCCTTGCAGGCCCTGGGAATGACACCATGGCCTCATGCTAATCCACATGACCCGTTTGGCCTTGAGAGCTTCCAAGCATGGGTCAAGGCAGTCTCTCTGCAAGGATCTGAGAGTCAACAGATGCTTCCCAGCAGACAAATCTGCTCTTGAGAGCAGACTTGAACCCTGTGCAGATGCTGCCTTTGAGTTACATCTTCCCCATCTCCCTTTTACACTCTGTCCCCAAAAGTAGCTACCCTGAGGCGTTTGCTTTGAAAGGACATAATCGTATTGTTCCCCCCTCATTATCCCTATTCCCAGCATCTGCACCTCATTGTACGGTCATCTCTTCCCATCATTCTCCTCTTAATTTAGTTTGGAAACTCTCTGGAGCAACGAGACATCATTATCTATTTTGTAAAGCGCCATTCAGAGCCGCAGCAGAGTGGCACATATACGTGATAGAAATCCTACCCTTCCATTTTCCTCCAAAAGAAATGCAGAGCAGGTCAACGCTCAGTGCTCACCGCGCAGCACGTGCTGCCGGCTTTCCCCTGCAACAGAGGCGAGAGCTCACCGTGCTTTGGTCTTCACAGGCTGCTGGGGGAGGCCTCCAGCTGCTCCACTCCTGACAACGACATTCCCACAGAACACATTTGGATGGTGATTTGTGGAGTGCCAGAGCAATGATGCTCAGTAACAAGGTGATTTCACTACCTGCAGAGTCAGGAGTATGCAGGTTTCCCCTCCGGTTTGGTAACATCCACAGGGTGCTTGTGGCATTGTAATGTACTCAGTGCAGTTCCAGCAGCACAGCTGAGCTCCAGTAGCACATGTCAAGCTGCCTCACATTCCCCTGGATGTCCCTTCCCTGTGGGCAACCCCACAATCAAAGACAGGGCAATTCCTTCAGCCAAAGGGAGGCAGAATTTTGTGGGGTGAAAATCTAAGACTGTCTTTGGAAAGAATCATTTCCATTGCAGCTAACAGGACAGCCTGATGCTGGTTACAAGAGGCAGTAAAACTGACACTGCTCTGGGAAGACAGAGCAACACCCAGCAGAACTGCTGATACATCAGGTTTTTTCCCCTATGCCCCTGCAAAAATGCATATATATTGTTAATGGTTGGATTCAACAATCTTAAATGATTCTATGAGTCTTTTTGGGGTCACCTATAGCTTACCCAAAGTTAATGTGCTGAGAACTGGGCTAGATGTCAGATCCTCAAACTAGTTTTCCTGAGATACCCTGGAGAACTGTGAATTGGCCACTGGATGGTTACTGAAACAATTAATAATCTCCCTTCATTTTTAATAATGATAAAATATCTTTAATGGAGACCCAAAAAACCAGCACAGATGATAACTGCCTGCAGCAATGACAAAAGTTCTTTACTTGTTGCTAATGATGTACAGCACTAGGCACATCCCCATGTTCCCCTGATACAATGAACTGAGTAAGCCTCTGTTCAGATTTGTGTTCAGTCATGGGCAGTGGGGGAAAGTGCTGGACTGGGAGACAAGAGACCTGGGCTCTGAGGCCTAATAGTGAACATCACCTAAACTTGGGTCCAATCCTCTCCCATGTCTGTGCTTCTGTTTCTATTTCCACCTTTGAGATTTTCCTTTAAATATATTCAAATTATATTTTCTTTCTTAAACTTACACAGGACTGATACAAGCAGTGGGGACCCACCTCTGTGGGGGTGGAACCGAGCAGGGGCACAATCATGTTACAAACCCCAGCATCCCTGGACTGGGCACTCTCAATGCAGCTGCACTGACCTCATAGGCAGATCGCTCTTGGAGCGATTGCTGGTCTTGGGCATGAAACCCAGAAGAACCAGGAGATGCAGGGACCTTACCGACCTTGGCTGTCCTCAATCAAGTCACTCACTTGCTCGACACATTACAAGCGAAACATGGAAAGAGTTTAGCATTCAAACTGTGTGACCTAGCTGTGAGGAGACAGGAGTGATGTCAAGGTTTTGTGCATGAAGCGTCCATGACAAAACATTAGCTGAGGTCAGACACTACTGAAATGTAAAAGGGAGGATGACTGTCAGCCCATCAACAACCAAAACAGGGAGCCACTGCCGTTTTATGCAGCAACACATGTAACAGCTGTCAAACAGAAACTTCCTTTTCTCAGATTTGTAAAGCCACCGGCCTGGGTAGCAACTGGGCTCCCACTACCTACACTTTTGGATTGGGAAGTAGCAGCTTGGGCCAGATAACAGCGCTAGGAATCAGCGTGCCCAAATAAGCCAACAGCCAGAGCATTTCTGCTCGTTTCTGCTATCTAAATACAATTTGTGTTTAAGAAAGAGGCCGTGCCGCTGGATCGCATCCGGCGGGGACGGGCTGTACCCACGCACAGGTGGGCAGCGCGCTCAGCCACACGCCGCCGGGGCCGCCGGTTGGCGCTGAGGGGAGCGGCAGCGCTCCCTCGGCACAGCGCGGTGCCGGCAGGTGCCGGGGCTCCCCGCGCGGGGCACTGCCGGGGCGGCTCCGGAGACGATGCCGGGCGCCCGGGGACCGTGAGACGGGCAGGGACAGCCACGCCGCCGGCACCCGCTTTCCCTAATGGGCATGTGCGGCGCTCGCACATGCCCACTC